>JANAVB010037818.1:1515180-1522680 GCA_029216955.1 Iris pallida
AAATTATAAAAAAAATATATACATAATATGTATAAAAAATAAAATATATATATATATATATATATATATATATATATATATATATATATATATATATATATATATATATATATATAATATATATATATGTGTATAGAAGAAAAAAAAATATGTATAGAAGAAAAAAAAAAGAAAAAAAGGAATAGGGAACAGTAGCAGTCAGCCCATATGGGGCCGACTTCCTGCTCGCTCAGCTAACAGAGGAGGCCCGAGCCCCTTGGTTCCCACAGAGCTGACTTCTCAAGCCCCGAGCTTAGGCCCCATAGCAAACAACCCCGAAGCCCACAGCTTAGTTTCCCAACCGAGCGCAAACTCTCCATAAGAACTCGAGCGAACTAGGAGAGTGCAGAATACACAAACCCTAAATCTATCGATCGAACCAGCGCCCGCCGACCCCCACCTGGACGCACACCCCCACACGCACGTGTGGCCACCCTGCAGCCGCCGTGGTGGCCGAACACGCCGGAAGCGCGCGGGTGATGACAGTAGCAGCGACAGCAGTTGCAGCCGAGGAAGGCCGCTTCGCGACGCGTTTTTGTGACGTACGGCTGATCGTTTAACGATCCACAACTTCAGGTACGCACACAATATATACCTTCAAACCCATTAGATAAGTTGGAATGGAAACGAGTAGGAATCGACCTAAAAATCAATGCAAAGTCGACGAAAAACTAGCCTAAAACAGAGCCTTAACTCAGCCCAAATCCCCGACTTGGAAGGCTGATTCCGGCAAACCTACTTACAGTTCCTCAGAACCAACTTGTGCCAGTCATCGACAACCTATACACGATCAAAGCCCCAGTTGTAGTTCGTATATTCGTTAACTCGGTGCGAAGAAAACAGTGGGTAAAGATCGAGAAAAACCTATTTTAAAACTGTCTAAAAATCTAGAAATCGCTCCACACGACGTGCGTCCCGCCAATCCGGATGACTTGGTCGCGAACCGAAAGGATCGAAAGCTACGTAACGGCTTTGTGGTCGTGTGGGCTTTGGCAGAATTCAAATTGGTCGCGTGTGCGCGACGAATTTGATGCGTATCCGTCGAAATTCACCGTATCGTGCACTTTGTAAATTCTCCAATTACTTTGTGCACGCTCGTCAGATCGAGACAAAACTTACGCCATCAGGACCGTATCATTTTCTGGTCCTGTATGTCAAGTTGGTCCAATTCTGAGACAGTTGAATCGTACGTTGTTTTGCGGGCCCTATGGTCCCACTCAACGGACGATTTTGTGCATGGCCCTTCGGAATCCAACTTTGGACATACGGTTGGGTTCGTATCAGAAAACTAGATCCATAGACATGTAGTTTGAGGACTTTAGAGACTATTGACTATAGCACACTTTTCGGTACAAAGTGGGTCCAACGACGGACATTATTTTGCCCGAAATTACCATTTTGCCCCTGTGTCCAGAATTGGACTTAAGGACAGGCAATCCTAGCTAATTTGACTATTCTGAGAACGTTGGTAATGTTTATTCAGCATCCGGAGACCTCTACATGTGTTGACTGATTGTGGCTCATTGAGTGGTATAGTGTTATTGGTTTCTCCAGCTAAGCACCTCAGGCAAGTGCACTTCTGATTGCTTTTTGATTCATAGTAGTTTTCTCATTTCATGTCTATACATATATCTTACTGCTTGTTGACACGCTCGTCACACGGAGTAGTCGAGAGGGGAAATATCTTAGTAGACATGTGGACTACCCAGAACTATCCCCGTGTCTTTCGTGAATGCTAGCAGCTGCACACGGCACGTGCAGTGTGCCTAATTTATCCCCTAGCCGTTCACATGTCGAAATAGATATTTCATACCACCTAGATAGATGTCTTTTATTAGTTTTTCCTTGTTTACTTCTCTATCGTGCTATGTCATTAGTTTTCTTTCCAGTTTTTATATCTCATATGTTATTTTCATGTCTTGTTAATTCTATTGTGTTTTCGCATTATCGTCGGTTTGTGTACTTGTTCCATTCCTGACTGAAAACCAATATTTTTCAGGTTTAGCCACGATTACTGTTAGCATTGGGAAGGCTTGGGTATGCTGAAGACAACCTAGAAATAGATAGCAGATGTATCAATTTCATTAATTGTAAAATCTTGTATTTTCTTTAATTATAAATGTTGTAATAAATTTAGAAATGTGAATGAGCAGCAAATGTTTTTTTCTTGAGCATTTATTTCTTGCGGGCTTGACAGCGTTCTACCGTCGACTCTGCGGCGTAGGCTGGCTTGGACACGTCTCGTATCCGAAAAACGGGTACGGGTCGTGACAAGTTTTTGTGGTGGCCCATGCAGGTCAGTTTTCGTAAAATATTGCGAACTCGTGATGGTACGTTAGTCGTACTATTGCGAGCCTGCGACCAAAAAATGCTCATTCACAAACTAGGATTAAAATGATTTAAGATAATAACTAGGATAAGGGTCCCTTATTAACTGGGTAGATAAGATTGTCTGATAGGTCATGCAATTTAGAATTATTTAGATAGCTTGCTAGAATCCTATAGGTACACTATTACTTTGATATGATAATGTGATACAATATGGATATACCATTCGCTTGGTATGTTAGACTTGCCTAGAATTAAGGCGTTAATTTTGATAAACTGTTTAATTTTCTGTTGCTTTATTAGATATAAATCTTATATCATAAGTTAGAATTGTCTGTTATAAATTCTATTTTGCTATAAGGAGTTGGTTTATAATTCCTGATTATGTTATTCCTGTATGAACCCCGAGTTAGACTTGATTTAAAGTTCCTCAGCAATTTGAAATGCATATGAAATAGATACTAGAGTGTTTGTATTTTTTTCTCTTAATTATTTCCTCCATGATTAAATTTTTATTTTAAATGCTGTGATTGATAGGACAAATACCTACGCTCTATTTTAGTCAACTTGTTTGAATCTCTAGAAGCTCATGAACTTTACGGTTATAGTTAGAGAAATATTAGCTAACCCATAAAGTATAGACAACAGCGCACTGTCGCCAATTACCCGAGAGCGGAGAGTGTGGGTTCACTGCAGCCAGCAGCGCACTGGCGAGACACAACCCATAGAATTGGAATCCTTTTGAAGAATCGTAGGTTATGGAGCCTTGCAAAAAACTATGTCCTAGTTGACCTCTTTAGATCCTAGATACCCTTGTGTCAATATAAGGTAGGGTATCTGATAGCAGAACCAAGGATTTACCTAGAATATAGGATTTAGAGTTCCATAACTCATTAGTCGACCAAGGCCTTATTGATAGGAAGATAGTAGGAAGACTGTATAAGCAAGAACACCAGGTAAGATTTTGATTCTCTCAAAACTCGAACTACTATTTGTGCCTCCTTTCCAAAAATCTCGCCTACTTATATTTTGACACAATGCCGCTATTATAGCCTAGTTTTGCAAGCTTGCTCTTTTATCGAGCTTGATTCAAGACATATGTTTATCGGGGATGCCTGCTAACATATTGTCTTATCTGAATCATCGTATTACGGTCTGATCAACCATGATGCATTTGGTTCGCTCTTCGTTTAATTACACTACGTGGATTGAGATATATAGAAATCTAGGATCTCTTCCGCGATTGCTTTGACAATTCTTCTTGAATTATAAATTCGCCTTTGAATCACTTAATTGTGTTCAGTGACATCTCCCTTGAACTCTATTGTTTTGTCTTTCACTGATTAGAAAGACGAAAGCTCGTAATCGATAGGTAGATACAGAGTATTCCCCATGACTATGGTAGTGGTATACGCAGGTGTAGCTACCATCGGCCAACCCTGTGACAGGAACCTTGCCTTGAGTTACTCGTTTCCTCTCGACCTTTAAGCTACTCTCGGGACCTTCTAGCCATCTGAATTGGAGGAACGATCCTTGACTTGACTTAGATCTACCGTATCCCGTATGCCGTGTCTTATTCTTTATTAACAAGAATCAAGGTACAATATCCAAACTTTTGAAATTCTCCTAGCCTCATTATTCCTAAAACCATATCCTAGCTTCTAAGGTGGGTAGACCATAAGCCTTCTAAATTTTAGGATATACCAGGATTACCGATTGATTAGAATAACTTTTATTAGGATAACCATTAGTGCCCCATGAACTCCCACTTTCCATTTAGATAATTTTGTGCCCCCGGTCGTGCCATTAATATTCGGAGCACGAGACCAGCCGTTACCTCCCAACGAACTTCATATGCAAGATATAGACGAGCCCACCTTCACCTAGGTATATCATGTCCCACTCAAACCCGTCCCCTTGTACTCTATTTTTGTGCTACGACTTTCAGGTTAAAAGGACTAGCTATAACCTTTACCATAGTACCTACCCGGCACACTTCCCGACTTCCATTAGAGCCTCAACTTCGACTTAATTCCTTCGACCCAATATATGGTTGTAAACAACTCGAAGCCCATTACGCGCACGCCACTAGTGTACCACTTGATAGAGGCCTCATGTGCTACTTAAATGCAAGAGTCACTGAAGGCGCATTTTGGACTATAGAACTGAACTATTTGAAATCATTCTCGATTATTCTCCCTTGCTTCCTGTGCCATTGATTCTTGTCCCTTTTATTTCGGGGTGACGAATGATCGTGCTGTCTAGAATTCATTAGAAATTCTTAAATTATAGTATAATATTGCTTGACTATTGAATAATTGGTGTTATAGATACGAGAGGAATTTAGATACCATATGCCTAGATAATTGTTGGTAGGACTGTTAGCAACCAGTTAGAAGATTTTAAGATTTTTAGTTTGATGGAGTAGTGTGACCAAAGGTGGGTAGAAGTTCCCAAGTATTCAGAGTTATAAAATGGCTAGAGAAGGTCATAGAATAATTTGAGGAATTAAATTTGAGGAGATTAAGGGAATACTAGACCTTGAATTTTAAGAAATAGTTATGAATTTGAGTTTCGAGGACGAAATTATTTTTAAGGTGGATAGATTTGTAGCCTCCCTTCCCGGAGATTATTGAAATATTTTTTACTATTTATTTAATTTAAAATGGTAGTTTTATTTTTAAATAATTAAATAGTTAACTATTACGGTAGATGATTTTAGCCATAGTTGAGATTTGGAGTACAAGACGACTAGGAATCATGGCACTGATAGTGCAGTAGCGTGCTTTGACCAGTGTATTAGCCCTGGTAAGAAATGTCGAGCCATAGTGATGTCCTAACTAGGAAAACCAGGCCAAGTTATGACATGACCATTATAAATAGTTAATTATTCATTATTAATATTATTTGACGTCTAGGTGACCCGGTCGCACCAAACTAGTAAAACTGAACCCGAACTGAGCCCAAGCCCTTGTAGTCATGCAGTACATCCAATGACATTCGTGTTGATACATTTTTGGTATGAGGGTGTCATATTTCGTTACAATGGTTTAATGAATATTTCCTAAGTATTCGTAATTTAAATATTTAAATATTATATTAGTGCGATCCAGTGACCATTGTATAAATTAGGTGCTTGTATATTTTGAGATTATTAGATTGTACAAAATGGTATATACACCATTATGGATTTATTGAATTACGTTATTTTTATTATTATTGATATTATTATTTTATTATCAATATAATTGAGGTTACTAATATATAACATTATTTATTGTTGCTGGTTAAATTATTTTGGCAAATAAATGTTATACATATATGCCTAATTATATAAATAGGCTCTACATAGGAATATATATGCTATTGGATTTTTTAGAATTTTATAGAGTATATTATGTTAGTGTATAATATATATATATATATATATATATATTTATTATATATATATATATATATATATATATATATATATATATCTATATATTAATATATATATATATATATATATATATTTTTGTAGTGTATATATATGTTAGTGTATATATATATATATATGACTATATACAAATAGATATGAATATATACATGAATATATAGTGTATATTATATATGGTATTTATGGGTATATTATATAGTATATATATATATATGAATTATATAGATAGATATGAATATATATCTATATATATATATATATATATATATATATATATATATTGTGTGTGTGTGTGTGTGTGTGTGTGTGTGTGTGTTGTGTATGTGTAGAAGAAAAAGAAAAGAAAAAATGAATAGGAACAGTAGCAGTCAGCCCACATGGGGCCGACTTCCTGCGCGCTCGGCTAACAGAGGAGGCCCGCCCTTGGTTCCCACAGAGCTGACTTCCCAAGCCCAGCTTAGGCCCATAGCAAACAACCCCGAAGCCCACAGCTTATTTCCCAACCGAGCGCAAACTCTCCATAAGAACCCGAGCGAACTAGGAGAGTGCAGAATACACAAACCCTAAATCTATCGATCGAACCACGCCCTACCGACCTCCACCTGGACGCACACCCCCACACGCCATGCGGCCACCCTGCAGCCGCCGTGGTGGCCGAACACGCCAAAGCGCGGGTGACGACATAGCAACGACAGCAGTTGCAGCCGAGGAAGGTCGCTTCGCGACGCATTTTTCGTGACGCACGGCTGATCGTTTAACGATCCACAACTTCAGTACGCACGCAATATATACACCTTCAAACCCATTAGATAAGTTGGATGGAAACGAGTAGGAATCGACCTAAAAATCGACGCAAAGTCGACGAAAAAACCAGCCTAAAATAGAGCCTTAACTCAACCCAAGCCCGGACTTGGAAGGCTGATTTCGGCCAACCTACTTACAGTTCCTCAGAACCAACTTATGCCTGTCATCGACAACCTATACACGATCAAAACCCCAGTTGTAGTTCGTATATTCGTTAACTTGATGCGAAGAAAACAGTGGGTAAAGATCGAGAAAAACCTATTTTAAAACTGTCTAAAAATCTAGAAATCGCTCCACACGACTTGGTCGCGAACCGAAAGGATCGAAAGCTATTGTAACAGCTTTTATGGTCGTGTGGGCTTGGCGGAATTCAAATTGGTCGCGTGTGCGCGACAAATTTGATGCGTATCCGTCGAAATTTACCGTATCATGCACTTTGCAAATTCTCCAATTACTTTGTGCACGCTCGTCAGATCGAGACGAAACTTATGCCATCAGGACCGTATCGTTTTTCTGGTCCTGTATGCCAAGTTTGGTCCAATTCTGAGACAGTTGAATCGTACGTCGTTTTACGGGTCCCACGGTCCCACTCAACGGACGATTTTGTGCATGGCCCGCCGGAATCCAACTTTGGACATACGGTTGGGTTCGTATCAAAAAACTGGATCCGTAGACATGTAGTTTGACGACTTTAGAGACCATTGACTCTGGCACACTTTTTGGTGCAAAGCGGGTCCAACGACGGACATTGTTTTTGCCCGAAATTACCATTTTGCCCCTGTGTACAGAATTGGACTTAAGGACAGGCAATCCTAGCTAATTTGACTATTCTGAGAATATTGGTAATATTTATTTCAGCATTCGGAGACCTCTACATGTGTTGACTGATT
>JANAVB010037818.1:1527680-1677840 GCA_029216955.1 Iris pallida
GAGTAAGCTTGCAAAGCTAGGCTATAATAGCAGTATTTGTCAAGGTAGTCCAAAATATAAGTACGCGAGATAATGGTGAAAGAAAATATAAATAGTTTAAGTACCTTAAATTCTAAGTCTTGTCGACGTTTGTGCCTATACGGTCGTCCTAATGGTCTTCATGTCTAAGGCTTTGGTCGACTAGAGGGGTATGGATCTCTAAATAACCTATTAGTATCATTCAATTATACTACCTTAATTGATCATAAGGATAATGGAATGCTTGGTCGTAAGGTACTCTACCCAACTTATAAGAGTTAAACTAGTGGTTGTGATTGGAACAATAGAACATGTCTATCTAGTGTTGGTCATCTTTCAAACCACTATTTAGCATGAAAGAAGGATAAGAATTTATGAGAGAATGAATCAGGCAAGAGGCAAATCAAGATACTTAAGCGAGAGTTTGGAAATAAAATCAAGGAAGGAGATTAAGTATGTGGATGAGATCCTAGATTCTAATCATATACACAGGCCTGCTTGGTACTATAAAGTAACCAAACAATTTATCGTAGACCTGCATGGGCCACCAGAAAAATATGTAACGTCCCAATCCTAAAATACGTAGGACTAGGAACATAGACATGCCAGCCGTATAATAAATATATGTAAGCTGTAAAATGTAGTATAACCACGACAACAAATCTCATCCACAAAATAAAAGAATAAAAGATATCATAATATCAACTATGAATTGTCTTTATACAAGATTTTGGGCGGAGACAAACCCTTTACCAACTAGTTAAATGATAAAATAAATACAAATGAAAGAAAGAAATTGTCAAGTGAAGCGAAGGACGGTCCAAGAGCACGTCATCTACGAAGGAATAGAGAAGATCACGGCCTTAGCTAGAACACCTGCTAAAAGACAAGAAAGCACACCTGGAGAAATCACTAGGTCCTCATAGGGATGTAACAAGATACAAGAAGAACATGCCATAAACTGAATATAAACTGCTCAATAATAAGTTAAATTGGATCATAACATGGTCCAATACTCCACCCTTTAATTAGCGTACCATCCTCCCAACCAAACAAGGACAAGAGATGGCACCCTAATCCACGATGTAATATCTTTCTATGCCATGAGTCTAATATAGTATCCGAACCACGACAAGGTTCAGTACATTTTCATCGAAGTAGTGAACCAAACCTATAACCAAACAAGGACCAGGTAGTCCGCGACAAGTTACTGTTCCAAGCCACGGCAGATATAAGTATCCAAACCAAAAATACCTACACCTAACGGATAAGGTAGTCTAAGTGTACTAAGTGAATGTAGTTTAAGAACAAAACTCTAATGCATGGGCTCTCTGGCTATAAAGGGCTTGGTATGGCCCCCTCTATGGGCACCAGGGACCTCAAAGTATGACATTGCAATGAACATCAGGGGCTAGCAAGAACATGATAAAGGGTCATCAACCCGCATCTCCGACGGAGCGTACGGTCAGAAAGGTAAAGTACATAGTAGTCCATACGCTAAAAAAATATCCTTCCCACCCCATGCCTATATATTGTCTTCATAACACATAACCTCTATTAACCGCAAAGTCAAACTAATCATGCAAAATACTATCAACGGTTAATCCTATCGCACGACTCATATATATCGGTGGCTAGCCAGCTACGCATGTCCGAGTTCTATATGCGACTCGCGACTCCGTGGTATAAATGTATCGAGGCCTATGAATGCATCACAAACTAGGGTGGTCCCTTAAATCTAAGTTTAATGTTTATAAAGTAAGAAGTAACAGGAAATAGAACTAAACCGCATAATTCTATCTAATTAAAACAATATATCATATGAGCTAAAGTAAATAGATAGTAAATGGCAAGGTATCTTGCCTGGAGGTAGTGTACAGAATGGCGAGTCCAGTCACGCAGATCGTTAGAATAATGAAGCAACAAAAAGTCAAGTCCCACAAACATCTTCGAAAGCTAAAATAAACATTACGAACATTTTAGGTATAAAAGATATATCTAAAAATGTATACCCAAAAGTTCAATTCTGGACACAGGGGCAAAATTATAATTTTGGATCAAAACGATGTCCGCTGTTGGACCACTTTGCATCGAAAAGTGTACCAGTACCTAAGGTCTCTAAAGTCACCAAGCTATATGTCTACAGGTCCGATTTAATGATACGAACCCAACCGTATGTATAAAGTTGGATTTTGGTGGGTCGTACACAATTTTGCCCGTTGGATCGGGTCGTGAGCCCACCAAAATAGTATTTCGATCGCTCAGAATCGTACCATACTTGGCATACAGGACCAAAAAAAATGATACGGTCCTATTGGCACAAGTTTCATCTCAAGACGACGAACGTGCACGAAGTTATAGCCTATTTTGCAAAGGGGCCGATACGGAGTATCTCGCTGATACGCTTCGGTTTTGTCACGCACGCACAACGAAATCGAGTTCTGTCTAATCCTACACATCGACAACATCTATAAGCGTCTTTTGATGCTCATGGGTCGTGACCATATTGCCCGATATGTTAGGGCGCACACCGTATAGGTAAAAGTTATCGAGTTTTTGTAGTTCAAAAATCATTTTTTTCTAAAAGTTTCAAACTGATTTAATCATAATCTAATCAGTAAAAATTAAAACAAAAAGTTTGGTTTCCATCTCGTATATGTTGTCTATAAATCAATTGAAACAAATTTTCGAAACTGTCGAAGGATCGACAAAATTTTGCCTCACAAAATAGGGTATTGCATTGGTTTTCTTGTTCTGTATTGGTTAGTTATTCTTTGATTTTTTAATCGATTTTTCTCAGGTTTCATTAGGTTCTAACTAAAACTTATTGCAGGGATTTTTAGGCATATAGGTTGTCTACGCATAAGTGTCGATAGATCGAGTATTGATCGAGTATCCATCAAGAAAGATAATTGGGAATAGGGGTACCTGGCTGCGGGTTACGAGCAGAGGCTGCTCTGTTCTGGTTGGCCTCGGCGGTGCTCCAGCGACACTCCGGCCTCCCGCGATGGCGCAGGAGGCCGAGGACATCAACAGGGTCATGGAAAAGTCGGGGACGCATCAGGTTTGGTCGCGAGGAGGTTTTTCTGTGGTTTAAAAAGAAAAACCTTATCGAGTCGTATATGTTTATATACATACATCTAATCGAATTTAAGGCAATTTCCTCATCCATTTAAATCTAAATTTCAATTGGATTTGGTATGATCTTATGGAGACTAGGATTAGGATCCAGTAGGAAAAGATTTGTATATAAATGGTGAAGATTTGGTCGAGGTTCAATCTCCGTAGTTTCCTCTTTCGCCTACTGTTCATGGTCGGGTTTTTATTTAAGAAGAAGAATAGTTATATATATATATATATATATATATATATATATATATATATATATATATATATATATATATATATAAAAATATATATATATATATATATATATATATATATATATATATATAGCTATTCTTCTTCTTAAATAAAAACCCGACCATGAACAGTAGGCGAAAGAGGAAACTATGGAGATTGAACCTCGACCAATATATATATATATATATATATATATATATATATATATATATATATATCTATATATATATAATATATATATATATATTTAGTGTCCATATATATATATATTTAAGAAGAAGAATAGTAGCAGTTATATATATATATATATATATATATATATATATATATATATATATATATATATATATATATATATATATATATATTCATATATATATTTTTTTTTATATATATATTCATATATATATATATATATATATATATATATATATATATATATATATATATAATATATATATATATATAAAATATATAATATATATATATATATATATATATATATATATATATATATATATATATATTTGGAATTCAAATTTTGAAAATGAATTCAAAATTTGAAATCCGCGTGCGTGGAGAACGGCGCTCAGCCCTAGGGAGGGAATGGGCGTGGGGCCCAAGCAGAAGTTAGGAGGGCGCGGAGGCCGAGGGCGCCCAGCCCGAGGTGCGACCTGCCCGAGGGGAGGGGGGCGCACGGCTCGAGGAGCCTCGGGCCCCCCCCCCCTCCGGCGCGGTACACGGAGGCGCTGACGACGACGGGCGGATGGTCCGGCGAGGGGGCCATCCCGACGGGGTGGAGAAGCTCCGGCAGTGGGCGAGCGCTACCGGTGGGGGGCCTAGCAAGGCGGCGAGGCGGTCGGAGGGGTGGAGCTCCAGCGACGAAGGAGCGCGGAGGCTGCCGAGGAGCTCCGGGAGAGGCAGAGGGCGGAGGAGGGAGAGGAAGAGGGAAAGGGAGGAGACGCGATGGATGCCGGCGGCAGCCAACGGGAAGGAGGTGGCGCACGGAAGGCCAGGAGCAGGGCGGAGCTCGAAGGCAGAGTGGAGGGAGCGGGGGCTCGACCACCGAGGAGAGCCGGGCGGAGGAGGGACGTCCTCCGGGCGAAGAGGGCACGGGGCGTAGGGGGGACGCCGAGAGCGGGGTGTCGACGGGGGAGGGGGGGGTAAATGGGGAAGCCTCCGGGTAGCGGAGGGCGGGCCTACCGCCGGCGGAGCGAACGTCGGAGAGTGGAGGGGGAGGGGGAGATGCTGCGCTCGGGAGAGGCGACGCCGGGGAGCCGGAGGCGGCCGCTCCAGAGACGGAGGCTGAGAGGGAGGCGGATCCAGCCAGGGACGGCGGCGACGGCGAGAAGGTCGTCGTACGGCCGTCAGACGCCGAGGAGAGGAGGGGACTCCAGAGACCGCCAGCGGGGGAGGAAAGCTCTGGGGGCCGCGGAGCGACCACGAGGGCCCATAAGGCTCCGAGAAATGCCGGAGAGGGAGCCGGAGGGATGGGAGCGCCCTGGGAAGACGCAGGGCAGGGGGTGGCTGCGCCCGGACCGCCGGGGGCCGGGGAGCTCGAGAAGGGAGCTGCCGATGGGGCGGCGGGCCACTGGATGGAGAGGAAAGACGAAGGCGGGGGTGCGGCGGGGGGCACGATGGGGGCGCAGCGGGGGGAGGAGGGGGAGGCGCCGGGGTAGACAGGCCCGACGGACCCGGGCGCGGCCCCGGCGGAGGGCCGGAGAGGGAGGAGGCCGGAGGGGAGCGCTGGGAAGGGGGGAGGGCGGAGACGCGTCGGCTGCAGGCGCAGGCGGCCCGCGGTGGCTCCGGCATCGGCGACGACGGGGGCGCCGGCGACGACGGAGAGGAGGCAGAGGACGACAGCACCTCGGACAGCAAGAAGAAGCGCCGCCCGGGAAGAAGCGTCGGGAGGCGGGGGGCAGCAGGGGGAGAAGCCCAACGGCGGAGGCTTGCGCGGGCTTCCACGAGGCGGCCTACCAAGGCGGCGCCCACCAAGGGGACGGCCACCAAGGGGCGCTCCACCCCCGGCCGGGGTCGCCCCGATCGCCCCAGAGAGCGCTGCTCTGCATTCTCCTTTTTGAATATATATATATATATATATATATATATATATATATATATATATATATATATATATATATATATCACGAATAAGGAGCTTTATTCAATTAAAAGAGTTCCAACTTGGGATACAAACTAGTGAAACAAGAAAATCACAAGAGACTAGCTAAATCTAGGAGGTAGAGACTTCAAGTGCTTGCACCGAACAAGAGCCTTGCGAACTTGCCTTTTGACTTCATTGAGAACCTGTACCTCAGAAAATTTGTATCCCTCATACCGCCATTTGTTTCTATTTTTCCAAATCACCCAAAATGTTGCGCCTACAACAATTTCCTTCAAATGGATCATCGGACGCCGCCACCACCGTCTGAGACGAGTCAACATGGTTCCTGAGCTTCGAATAGAAAAGTCTTGTTGTAGCAACTTCCATACTTGTTGGGCTAATTCCCCATTTGAGAAGATATGAGCAATGGTTTCCTGATCAGGATTTGCACAACAGTGACATTAGGAAGCAATGTGATAGCCCAATAACTGAACATTATCGTCAGTTGGTAACCTATCATGAAGAATACGCCATGCAAGGACTGACCATTTTATTGGAATGCAAGTGTTCCAAACATGAGTGAAATTTGGATGACGAGTATGCAAAACTCTGGTATGTCTGTACGCCGAAGATACTGTAAACAAGCCACTACTAGATGGACTCCATCACCATCTATTAAGATCAGCGGGATCATTAACAATGAGATGGTTAGCAAGAAGTCTCCCATGCAATAATCTTTTCCAAATACCTGACGCGTTGGAGTTAGCCTGCACCGTATCAAGATTTACAAATTTGCAATATTTTACCTTGATGAACGATGTCCATAGAGACTCCTGAGTTTTAAGCTTCCACCATAATTTAGTAGAGAAAGAGTCGATAATTTCATCCAAGCTTCGTAGCCCAACCCTGCTTCCTCATATGGCTTAGCCATCTTATTCCAACCTAGCCATGAATGTTTGTACATTCCCTCTTGTGATCCCCAGAAAAAATGGGAGAACATAATCTCAAGTTGTTTGATCACTGATCTCGGAGGATTGTACGCTGCTAAAGTGTACATAGGAATAGAAGTGAGGACAGATTTGAGAAGTACGAGCTTACCTCCATAGGATAAGAGTCGTTGCTGCCAGCCTTCTACTCTATTTCTGATTTTAGATAGAAGCTCTTCAAACATTCCAGCGTTCTTCCTCCCCGACATAAGGGGACATCCCAAGTAAGAGAAAGGAGGGTTCGAAGATTGGAACCCCGTAATCCCCCGTAATTCAGTCTCTCTAGTATCAGAAAATGAAGGATAAACGTAGAGTGAAGACTTGCGAGAATTAATAAGTTGACCGGAAGCTCTCTCGTATCTGGCTAGCATGTCCCGCAATATTTGAATGGAACCAACATCCCCTGTAGCAAATATTAAGACGTCATCTGCATAGGCTAGGTGTGTCACGGTAGGACAACCACTTGGCAAGTAAAAGTGGTGGAATGAAGGAATGTCGAGCAGAGACTTGAGATTTCTGGATAGAGCCTCTGCCGCTATAATGAACAGAGCCGGAGATATTGGATCTTCCTGCCGCACCCCTCGGAATCCATGGAAGAATCCTGATGATTTCCCGTTAATCACTGTCGAATACCAAACATTGCTAATTAATCGAAAAATCATGTTGATCCAAATCTTATGGAATCCAAATTTTCGTATAACTTGCATTAAGAACCCCCAGTCCAATCGATCATATGCCTTGGCCATATCTAATTTGATAGCCACATTACCTCCTTTGTTCTTAATCTTCATCATACTCATCATCTCTTGTGCCAGAATAACATTCTCCACAATCTCCCTACCCCGGACGAACCTACTTTGCTCCAGAGAAATGATACGAGGAAGAATGAGAGCTAACCGATTTGCCAGTAACTTTGATATAATTTTGTTCATAACAGTGCACAAACTTATAGAGCGGAAATCCGACCAAGTTGAAGGTTGTTTTACCCTGGAGATTAGTATGAGAGATGTACTCGAGATCGCCCGAGGCAATGCAAACCCAGCCATAAATAATTGAACAGCCTCCATGATGTCTCCTTCAATGATAGACCAAATCGCGGTGAAGAAACGAGCCGTGAATCCATCAGGACCCCCCGCACTCTTAGAGTCTATTTCTTTGATTGTCAGATGAAGCTCTTCTTTGGTAGGGTTAACTGTCAGTAGGTGGTTGTCCTCTTCAGTGATCAATTGAGGAATGCATGTCAATAAGTCATCGTCTTGCACCGGACCTGCAGTCAAGTATTGGTTAGCAAAATAGTCATCGGCCGAGTCCTGCAGATCTTTAAGCTCAGTGATAGAGGATCTATCCTCTGTCTTGATAGAATGGATACGGAGCTTTCTTCTTTTGCTATTGACACACTCATAGAAATAGGCAGTGTTGCGATCTCCCTCTAAATCCCAACGCATCCTTGTCTTCTGTCTCCAATATGATTCCTCATAAGATAGCCGTTGCTTTAAGATGGCTCTTGCTTTCTGAAATGCTTCCCTGTTGATGCCTGAACAGTCTAGTTCATATGCGATCTCTGCTGCAAGAACCCCGTCTTCCGCTGCTTTGACTTCCTGAAATATATCCCCGAAAGTAGCATAACTCCAGCTTGAAAATGCTTTCCTGCAGGCCACCAATCTGTCCGCCACCCGCACAAGAGCATTAGCATGATCCACCGAGAACCAAGCCTTCTCAACAATCTGAGCAAATTCATCATGAGAGACCCAAAAATCAAGAAATCTGAAAGCTCGTTTCCCTCTCGCGCTTGCAGATTTGAATTTGATCAGAAGTGGCGAATGATCCGACTCGTTACGATTGAGATGATCTTCAATCGATAGCGGTAACATATGCCACAAGTCCTTGTCCAGAAGCATACGATCCAGTCTAGATCCTTGTTTGTCCCCTTCCGATTTTATCCAAGTGTACTTGCTCCCCGAGAAAGGCAACTCAGTAAGACCCGAGGCCATAATAAAGTCATTGAAGTCCGTCATAGATTGATGACTCGGACTAAGACCACCAGTCTTCTCCTCCGTGCATCTCACCGCATTGAAGTCTCCTCCTACCGTCCAGGGGAGGGAATTGCTGGGTTGAATATGTTGCAGCCTCGTCCATAACTCAGTTCAGCATTGGCCAGGGCACCTTCCACTAATCCTGACCCAGGAGTCAACGGGGAATCAAGTGTGCCCCTTCAACGGGTATCCTTAAATACCGATTGCCGTGAAGCACCGCGAGTGACGGAACCTTTGAATGTACAACTCCAGACTGTACCACCTTCTCCAACTCCCAGCTCTACGGAAGACGTGGTTGAGATGATTAGGGACTTGCGTGAGAGCTTCGAGTCAAAGAACAGACAGGAGGAGCGCCAGAAGATGGGGATCCCACAACCATACCCCCTCAAATGGAACAAAGTGGTTTATCCTCCCAAGTATAAACCACAAACATTGACTTCATACGACGGGAAGGACTCTCCATGCCGTTATCTGACGTACTTCCAGTCTCAAATGGGACATCTCCCGAAGGAAGACGTACTACTCACCAGCTTGTTTGTCGGGGCATTGAAAGGAGTGGCCTATGACTGGTACTGCAGTCTACCTGACAACTCCATATCCTCCTTCGATGACTTGACACGCCTTTTCCTCGATCGTTTCTATGATGGAGGGAAGGACATGACATTGGCATCCCTCATAGAGGTACGTCAGAAGGAGAAAGAGACGTTTCGAGCATTCATCAAACGATTTCGGCAAGCCTGCTTCAGACTGCCCCCGGGTATGCCAGAACATGTACTACTTTCCTCCTACAGCATGAACATGCTTCCTGTAGTTAAGCTCTGGCTCAACTCCACTCCTTCTCGCGACTGGAGTTCATTGATTATTGAGGCCGAAGCAGCAGAAAAGAAGGCATGCAATGCTCGCCTTCTGGGAGTCAGTTTCTCTGCCTTTGAAGACAAGGGAAAACAGCATGCTGCCAGCAACCCTGGACGCGAGACGAAGGGGAAGCAGGCGTTGACTATCAATGTCTCTAAAGGCGCACAAGCACATACTCAGAAGCCTCCGCTTACACCGAGGCCACAGAAGGTTTATTCTTTCAATAATGAAGACACCTTGCAACTCTTCGAGATATTGAAGCAGGGTGAAAAGATTAAGTTACCGGACCCAAAGCGTCCTCAAGAACTACATCCAGTGCATGATCAATGCGAATGTCATCTCCGTCGATTATGAGAAGAAGACAGTCTCGGCCTACCTGGTGTCGCTCCAATTTGGCACATTGTCGCCAACCACAGCACAAGATGGCATCGTCCCCATCCCAAAGGCGACAATGGAGGTAGTCAATCTACCACCTACCCGTGACAACGTGAGTGGACTCATCCCACTCACCACATCTCGGGGAGAGGTCTTATGGGTTCACCCAGACCTCGTCTCCGAAGTTACTCAACCGGGGGTACGCTCTACCTCCAAAACTAAGGGCAAGAAGATCAGGTCTTGTCGCATGGTCTCTTCCTCCGCGGAAGAGGCACTTCCTGTACAAACGTGTTCACAGCAGAACGCCCAATCTGACGAAGCTGCTGTTGAGGTGGTGCCTCCCTACACCGCCCCTGCTGCCCAGGAAGAGGGCCCATCCAGACCTCCAGCAGCCAATAAACAGAAGCACGTAGAGGCCCGTTTTGACAAGCCTTTACGAAGAGAAAATGCTTCGGGGCTAGCCAAGCCCCACAACTTTGACATACTGGCACAACTTGCCGGTACCCCTGCCCGTCTATCTCTGTTTGAGCTTCTTCGTCTTTCCAAAGACACCGGTGAAGCTCTCTGTGAAGCCTTGAAGGATGCTGAGTCCTTCATCAGTTAGGTTAAGCAGCCTGAGGACCTCCCAACAATATGTGTACACTGCCATTGTGCGGATGAGGGCATCCCCAACATAACCTTCACCCAATAAGACATGCTACTCAAGCACAACCGGCACAACAGGCCAATGTATTACACAGGGTATGTAGGCTCCGTCAAGGTGAAGCGAATTCAGATTGATCTAGGGTCTTCCTGCAGCATCATCCCTAGGACTCTGCTCTCAATACTGGGGATCCCGATGTACCGTCTGGCGCCTTCCAACACTACAATCAGTGGCTTCAATGCCAGCAAAAGTGAACCGCTGGGGAAAATACGACTGAAATGTCATATTGGTAATCTCCAAACCGAAGTGACTTGCTATGTCATGGACGCCGATGTCAACTACAACCTCCTGCTGGGTCGCCCGCGGCTGCACGAGTATATGGTGGTGCCATCTACTCTCCACCAATGTATGAAGTACGTGTCCACTAACGACATCATTCGAACAGAGTTCGCGGACATCGACCCTTTCAAAGGGGTCGAAGCCTTCTTCACCGATGCTAGCTTATATAAGTCGCTCAATGAAGGGGAAGCCAATGATGCTGATGATGAAGCAGAAATGACGGCAGAGCCGGACATGGAACCAGAGATGATTCCTGACGCTCCTTTGAAAATTCGACTCAAAGGAAAACTGCCCCAGATGCTGCCTCCCATGGGCTACCTGGAAAAGAACCGACTTCTCTAGGTAGAACACCCACTGAAGCTCCTTTGAAGATACGGCTCAAGGGAAAACCACCTCAAATGTTGGCTCCCCTGGTGGCAAAACTACAGGGGAAGGCACCCGTCATCAAAGGCGCAGTAGAGGCACCCCTGAAGGTGTGTCTTAAAGGCAAGCCTCCGCAAACGTCCGCCTCACTCAAGCTGCAAGAGAAGGCCCACATAGCCCTCTCAGACCCCCAAGGTTAAATCTGCAGTGGGCTCTTCCGAACTAGCCCCAGTGCTCATAGATGAAGAGTTAGGGGAACATATATCTGCTGATATAGACGCACCTTCTCTTGACAATGTAATCCCATGGGACAAAATCTCATATTTTATTAATAATAGAGTGTCTTTCAATTATTCTAGTCTTCCACATTGGAATGCCATGTATACACTAGATAACGCTCTATGGTCGTTACAAACACAAATAACGACCGTCAATCATGTAAATCGAGTAGTCCCATCCCAAGGAGTCTATTTTATAGTCCCACCGCGGAATCGGGACAAAGAACCCATCATCTTCGGCAAAGTCGAGCATCATCAAGACCTCCCGCCACTCGAGCCGGAACCAGATACCGGCAGAATACAAGTCTATCGGTACACAGACAAGGTAAAGTACCTCATCCAAAAGATGGGTTACGATCTAAAAAGCAACAAAGGCCTGAACTACGGCAAAGGCCGGCGTCTTCCCCTCCGGTTCCCAACACCTAAAGGAAAGCCGCAGGACTACTATCATCGTACTCGACGGGAGGTGGGCTATGTCACGCCACCGGCAACTCCAGAGAGTTCGAAAGCAGAAAAAGTGGAACACTCTCATTCATCTGAAGCATCAACTTGGGATTACAATACCAGTATCGGCTCAGTCTTTAGGAAGGTGCTATTAGTCAACATGGCATCCGCACAGTTTTGAGAGGATGAAGGCGAAGACCAAACGCCAGAATTCTTCGAGGAAGAACCTTGGGCTCAACGCCTAGGAGCGTAGTAGGAGTCTCGTTTTGAATTACGCGAGCCCCCTACCGAAGATGAAGTCGAGCAGATCAACCTTGGGGACGAGTCTTCTTCCAAACCTATCTTTATCAGCAAGAGCCTAAAGGGAAAAGACCGGGAGTCTTTAGTCCAATTGGCCAAAGAATACATCGACGTCTTCGCCTGGAGCTACAAAGATATGCCGGAACTTGATCCCCAGATCGCAATACATAGACTTAACATCTTACCTGATGCTAAGCCTATAAAGCAACAACAACGAAATTTTCGTCCTGACATCATGAATGCTGTCGATCAAGAGGTGGACAAACTCTTGAGCAGTGGGTTCATTCGTGAAGAGCACCATCCGGATTAGGTGGCCAATGTCGTCCTTGTCACCAAGAAGAATGGGAAGATACGAGTCTGCATCGACTTCAGAGATCTCAATACTGCTTGCCCGAAGGATGAATTTTCGCTTCCAATCACTGACGTGATGATCGACAATATATGTGGCTTTGAACGCATGTCTTTCATGGACGGGTAATCAGGCTACAACCAGATCAAGATGTTCTCCGATTGCGCAAAACACACGTCATTCAGGACACCGAAAGAGGTTTTCTGCTACACAGTGATGCCCTTTGGTACTACATACCAACGAGCTATGAGTACCATCTTCCATCAACATCTACACAAAATAGTTGAGTGTTATGTTGATGATATTGCTGTCAAGAGCCGTCTCAAAGGTGATCACCTACAAGACCTACAGATAGTCTTCGATCTCATACGAGCGCATCAACTCAAGATGAACCCCGTTAAATCTTTCCTTGGGGTTTCTTGCGGAAAGTTTTTGGGCTTTATTATCATGGCAAAAGGCATTCATGTCGACCCCGAGAAGACTAAAGCCATCCTTGACATGGACCCTCCAAAGAACCTCCGAGAACTTTGAGGCCTGCAGGGGCATCTGGCATACATCCGAAGGTTTATAGCGAACCTTTCCGGAAAATGCCAACCCTTCACCCAGCTCATGAAGAAGGGAGTCTCCTACGTCTGGATAGAAGAATGTCAGAAAGCTTTCGATGATATCAAAGCTTACCTGACGAGCCCGCCAGTCCTGGTGGCACCCGTTGCAGGCAAACCATTTCTCCTCTACGTCCGTGCCATGGATCATTCCCTCGGCACTTTCTTGGCTCAAAACAACGATGCAGGTTACGAGCAAGCTATCTACTACCTTAGTAGAACAATGATCGGGGCTGAACACCGGTACAACCCCATTGAAAAGGAGTGTTTGGCTTTGGTGTTCGTCATCCAGAAGACTCGACATTATGTTTTAGGCCAGACAATTCATGTCATCTCCCGAGTCAATCCACTCAGGATTCTTATGACGAAGCCAGGATCATTGAACTCCCGACTAGCTACATGGGCAATCCTGTTGATTGGTGTTCGTTCCACAAAAAGCCGTCAAGGGTCAAGCTCTAGCCGACTTTTTAGCCGCGCTCCCGATCCCGGAGTCCTCTAGACTCTATGAAGACATCCCGGATGAGGTCCAAGAATCAAACGTCACCGAAGAAAACTCTGTCTGGCAGGTATTTTTCGATGGCGCTTCATGAGTAGGCCCCAAAAGGCCAAATCATCGTCGGAGTGGGGGTAGTCTTAGTCTCCTCCGATCAGCTGGTCATCCAGCGTACTTACTCCCTTTCGAAGCCGTGCTCCAACAATGTTGCCGAGTACAACGCTCTCATCATGGGACTCCAGCTGGCGCAACAGCTGGGGGTGGATCATCTGGAAGCTTACGGCGACTCAAAACTCGTCGTTAATTAAATTCGTGGGCAGTACGAAGTTCGCCATGAAGATCTGGTTCCTTACCATGAAGCTGCATTGAATATTATTTCAACCATCACCAAGTTCTTCATAGAACACGTACCTCGGTTATAAAACCTGGAGGCTGACACTCTGGCTGGCCTCGTAACTTCTTTGGCAGCCTCCTCGGGACTCAACACTACGTCACGGTAGTAGGACGAGACTTAGTTTGTCCTAAAAACAACCTATGCACACAGATGGCCTATGCCATGACGACAAGTGCCGGTGTTAATGTTCGAGATTGGAGGTTTCCGTTCATATAATTCGTTGTCTATGGAATTCTCCCAGAAGACCCAAAGGAAGCCGTCTCGGTCAGAAGACGTTTCCTTCGATTTTACTATGATACAGCTACTAAAATGCTGTACCGATGTTCCTACGATGGACTTCTTCTTCGATGTCTATCCAACGAAGAAGCGGCCGAAGCCCTTTGGGAAGCTCATGATGGAACTTGCGGGGATCATCAACCTGGCCCTAAGTTACAGGATCGACTGCGACGCATGGGTTACTACTGGCCAACCATGGCAGCCGACGCCGTCGACTATGCTAAAAAGTGCCATGCTTGCCAGCTTCACGTCTATTTTATCCATACACCATCGGAACCACTACATCCTACGGTCGTCTCCTGGCCCTTTGAAGCTTGGGGAATGGACATTGTAGGACCTATTACCCCTCCTTCATCAAGGGGACACCGCTTCATCCGAGCCATCACCAACTACTTCTCCAAATGGGCAGAAGCAGTTCCACTGAT
Source organism: Iris pallida (assembly GCA_029216955.1). Lineage (NCBI taxonomy): Eukaryota > Viridiplantae > Streptophyta > Magnoliopsida > Asparagales > Iridaceae > Iris > Iris pallida. The sequence goes on from JANAVB010037818.1 coordinate 1,542,321, forward strand.
GGAAGTGAAGAGCTCTAGGGTGATCAGCTTCATCAAGCATCATGTCATCTACCGTTTGGGGGTACCCCGTAGGATTATCCATGACAATGGTCCTAAGTTTATCAGCCATGTTTTCAGCAGATTCTGTGACAAGAATCAAATTCAGAACGTGGCATCAACCGCCTACAATCCGACCGCAAATGAATTAGCCGAGGCTTTTAACAAGACTATTGTCAGGCTACTCAAAAAGGTCGTGTCATCCAACAAACGTGACTGGGATAAAAAGCTCGATGAATTCCTTTGTGCCTACCGTACAACGATAAGGTCTCCTACGGGCAACACACCATTCTTCTTAGTCTACGGGAGCGAAGCAGTACTGCCTTTTGAGATCCAGATACCCTCACTCCGTGTAGCGATGACAAATCAATTGACAAAAGAAGACAATCAGCATCGCCGTCTGCGAGAATTGGAGGCACTTGACGAAAAACGTCTCCTAGCTCAACAGCGCATTGAACTCTATCAAGCTCGTATATCACAGGCTTTCAACAAAAAGGTCAAGCAAAGGACTTTCCAAGTAGGCGACCTAGTCCTGACAGTCAGGAGGCCGATGGTGTTGACTCACAAAACACCAGAAAAGTTCGAGCCCAAGTGGGAGGGACCTTTCATCATAGAGACGGTATACTCAAACGGTGCTTACCGTCTCGTCCGACCAAATGGGGACTTGTTCATGATGCCCATCAACGGAAAGTTCCTAAAGAAGTACTACTCTTGACATCCTTCAGATATGTACTTCCATCTCTACCTAGAAAGGAAATCAGTGGACCTGATCATCAGGGCCCACATATACCTTCCTTTCATAAAATTCTATGCTTTTGGAACCCAGTTGTTCCATGGCATTCTATCTCCAGTAGAAGAACAACCACGTCCACATTACCTCTGAGTTGCTCCTCTACACCATGCAAAGCAGAATCTTACACTACATAAGATTGTGCTACTTATCATGTTTACCACGTCCATATTACCTCTGAGTAAACATCCCATACAGACAACCCCCGCATTGTCGTATATCGATCGCAGAACTTCCATGTCCATATTACCTCTGAGTAGTTCCGCGTATCCCCCCAGAGTCACTCTACCAAGTCCATAACACCTCTGAGTAGGAAGACTTCATCATTTGAACCCCATATTTGCCACGTCCATATTACCTCTGAGCAAACATGTCGGTTCTTTCAAACTTATTATTTGTACCTAAAAACCAAGATGCGCAAAAGATAATAGGTCCACACAAATTACTAGTTCATGACAGTAAAAATGAACACACCATAAAATTCTTTATTTTTATCATTCAAAAGTAAAGGATTACATCCCCAGCAAAGTTGCCAAAAAATATATATAACAAAAAAAGAAGAGAGACTACAATCCCTAAGCATCATTGGGACTGGCAGAAAGCTCTTCGACCCGATGCTTCAAGTCTTCAGCCCGAGTCCCAACAGTCGCCAGGACTCGGCGTTCATCTTCTTGACGCATCACTTCCACAGCCTCAGGAGAAGTATCATTCTCGTGCTTAGCATCCAACTCTTGCCGCTGGCAGGTCAGAGAAAGAATATGGCGGGTAACAACTGCTTCTTCCTCCTTAGACGATATGTGCTCAGCCTGGGCTCGGTCAGCATCCAGCAACAGTTGGGCTCGCTGGTCTTCAAGGAGGCGAATCTTGGCAGTGACCTCCGCTATACTAGCATCCAACGAGGCCTGCAACTCCATCTTTTCCTGCGTAGAGTGTGACAGCCTCTCCATCGCAGCCTCAACTTCGGCCACCTCGCGGTCCCATATGGCCACTATGGCCTGATAGGACGACTCAACTTCAGCTATCAATTTCTCCTTCTCTGCTTCTATCGGAGCAGAAAAGTCATTTCGTCGAATACTCTGAAGTTCAAAAAGATGTTGGTCGAGCTCAGCCACAGACGCCTCCAGAATCTCGGCCATATGATCGTGGCCACGGTACAAATGTATCAAACCAATGAAAGGGAGCGTCATGGCTTTTGCCGTCGTGAAACTCCTGTTCGCATTCAGCACCGTTGATACGCCTTTCTGCAGCATCTTGTACACTGCTTCAACAACAAACTGTACATACTCATTCGTGTCTGCCAACACTTGAGGCATCATAGCAGGAGTTGTAGGAGCTGCGGTGATGGACGGCGGACCTGAAGAAGATCCACCGACTTCAATCTATGAGGCCAAAACCTCAACATCAGCGGACTCTCCCTCGACGGGGACTTGAACTTTGCCGTTCGCCAGCGGAGCCAAGAGAGCGGAAGGAGCCTAGTGGGGTATCGATATCGTCCCCCAAGTAGAAGAAATAAGAGAGGGTTCAACCAGCAAACCCTTACCCTTTTCAATTTTGGAGGGACCACCGACGTCTGGGCTGTCTCCTCCGTCTCCAAAATACTATCAGCAGGCCGTACAGGACCTTCCACCTCCGGCGAAACAGCAAGATCAGCACCTGTTTCCTGACTTGGCTCCCCTGGAGTCAGGCTCGACAGACGAGTCTTGCCTCCCTCATTGAATCCTTCTACGGTAATAGAATCTGTCAGTACCTCCCGATCGACAGCCAGCTCGGCGTCTGCTGCTGGGTCTGGGGTAGGGCTCGGCAACGGTGTAGCTGACCTCCCTTCATTATGACGAGGAGGGGAATCAACCCTCTTCTCTGTTACAACCATGCATGTTGCTCCTACTACAGGCTCAGGGACCTCTGGAGGAACATCATCCGAAGAAGACGAACTCCATTCCTCTTCCTCATCTGGAAGAACAGCTTCTGCTGGGACCTCGATACGAGAAGCCCTCACGGCAGCTTGTATCTCCACAAAAGTCACATCATCCGGGTTCTCCTCCACAGGAGACAACACAATCGGCGGAATGTGCTCATCAGATGAGCCCGCCACCCACTTTGGTCTGCTAGCACCCAATTTCAGAGTTCAGGGTTTCCTTTTCAGCGGCTCCTACAAAAAGAAAGCATATGTCATAAAAATGGTAGAACTAACCAGACTATGTGGGACGTCCTAACCTCTACAGGAGCCGATTATGTTGACACCTCCGGCGACATTGTTTTCCTCTGCCTCTTCGGCACAGAAGAACCGGCCTCTGTGCCGGCACGTCTCTTCGGGCGATCAGCCGAGGGCTCTGCCTGAGTACCCTCCGAGAATACGGCAGGGGTGTCTCGATAACCAACCTCTGGCGAGCCTTCGCCAACATATTCCCAGTTGCCTCCAATTGGGTGTCGACAATAAAACTGGTCTTCCTATCATATCCAGGGGATATCGTATTCATCGCACAATAAAATTTGGCTGCTGAGAAAAGAATCGACGGCTGCAGATTCAGAACTGGCATGGTAAAGCGAGCTTCGGTACATCCGGCATTGTAGTAATGCCAAACTCGTGCCCCGTCCAGCAGACTCCTAATATACCCCAAGCTAGTACTAGGGTTCCCCAACATCAATTGGGCATAGCCGAATTAACGTACGAAATGGCTCGGCAAATACAGCTCCAAGTAACACCGGTTTTTGTTCCTATACACCAAATGAGATGGCTGGATGCTTTGCAACCAACGGAATCCCCACGAAGGCAAAGTTGTTGCATCTTCACCCCGAATCAGCTAAATCTTCATTTGCTTCGAAGCCGGTAAAAATGGGACCAACTTTAGTAATCTCCCATCCCTGAAGGTAGGACAAAACCTTCCTACAAACAGGAACACCCGTATACAGCCATTTCCTCTGGTAGAAGTGACGGAGGAATGCGTCTCTGGCTACGTGGTCTTCTTCCTGGCCCGGACTCATCACGTTGGGATGGTGCAAAATCGACCACCCCATCAGATAATGAAATGGCAGTTCAGCACGAGGAAAATTGTTATTTTTACCTCGTTCATGAACGACGTCACCCACGAATTCTCGTAAACCTCGCAGCAGGTTGCATACCATCGCGGGGAGTAGAGCCAAAGGATGACCAAAAACCAACTTCACAGCTGGCAGGATCAGGTTCCGGATCACCCTCTCCACAGAGCCTGACCCGCCTGAAAAGACGTAATCCTGGAGCCAGATCATCAGATAAGCAGCCAACACTGCTTTGGACGACATCCGATGAGTGAGGTGTCACGACCCGCTACCCAAATTATTGGACCGGGCCGAGCCATATCCAGCCTACACTTGGTAAAAGCGTAGTAAGTTGTTCTAGAAGATAGTACTAAGTGTGCTAATGATTATATTTAAAGCATTTTAAGATGTTTGTCACAACACAGCATTTATAGATGAAAGCAAACATGTTTTAAAGTTTAATACACTTCCAAAGTAATAACTGGAGACAAGGTCCAGTAACTAAATAAAAGTTGTAATAACTCTAAGTCTAAGTCTCAAGTCGACAAGCAAGTCTAAGCAAGGTTCCCCGCTGGGGCCTCTTCTGGAGCAAAGGCCAGGTCCTCAAAATTAGCTCCATAAAAAGTATCGCATAGCATTTCTTCCTCGGAAAGTACACCCACAACTTTATCCTGTTAGGACGGGAGCAAGTACTTGTACTACAAACATATAATACTAATCATGACATGGTAAGAGATGAAATGACTGTAATCCTGACATGGCACAATCTATCATATAAAATCACAGCTATCATGGCAATGATACATTTGTCATGGCGACACATGCATATATATAGTTTAAAACTGGAGTAGGTACGTGATCGGTCAATAGGTATAGAATGTACCAGTATACAAGCCATAAATCTGAAATGTACATACGTATAAGTAACAAGCATAGGTGTACATCCGTACAAAAATGCGGGATAAAAGCCTACGACTAGGTATGCATATACAATGCGACCTTGCTCGGTACGTACGTACAAATAAGGGCATGATCACGTACTCAACTATCAGTTTCTCCCATGTCCCAGTAACCATCATGTGAGATATGTAAATGTCACGACCCGCACCCGTTTTTTTTAAAACGAATACAAGACGTGTCCAAGCTAGCCTACGCCGCAGTGTCGGCGGTAGAACGTTGTCACGGCCATAAAGATCAAAATCATAAATAATGCTCATTCACATGATTAATTTAATTCACAATGATCACAATGTTTACATTTGCAGAAAAATATAAACTTGTACATATATTGGAATGACTACAACTCATCTATCTAGCTAGTCTCTAGGCTTTTCGTCTGCAAGTTTTCCCGTATCTTCCATGCTAAGTAAATCCATGGCTAACCTGAAAATATTGGTTTCCAGTTAGGAATGGAACGAGCACAATTCACTGAATGCAATTTCAATAAATGAACATGACTATAAAACAAAGGTTAGACATCAATCATGAGTTTTGAAAATAAACAGGAAAGACAGAAAACCAATAGCAAATAAATAGACACAAAATACTTTCTCCAACTGTTAGAAGTACCTTTGATATATGATCGGTCTCGGAACAATTACACGATACTGTCTACACTGTCTAAAGTTACACTGTCTATACTGTCTAAAGTTATACTGTCTACACTGTCTAAAGTTACACTATCTACAGCAAATAATACAATAAAGAAACATGGTATACTTTGAAATAATAAATCATTGTCTACATTGTCTACTTTGTAATAATAAATTACTGTCTACATTGTCTACTTTGTAATAATAAATCACTATCTACACTGTCTACACAGTCTAAGGTCAGATCACACATCGTTGGTACTTCACATTTCTGACTCAATAATTTATAATAGAATATAAAATCATATAATCAATGACCAATCAATAAAATATAGTGAAGATCAATATCGAAATGCAGACAATAAACTGTACTCGCCTGTGGTCCTCTACTGGTAAAACGGACAATCTGAACCACTCAATGTGCCCCAATAGTCAAAATCCGTACAACAGTCCCCAGAAGCTGAAATAAACATTACCAATATTTTCAGAAAAGTTAAATTACCTAGGATTGCATGTCCTTAAGTCCAATTCTGGACACAAGGGTAAAACGGTAATTTCGGGTCAAAACGGTGTCCGCCGTTGGACCCGCTTTGCACCGAAAAGCGTGCCAGAGTCAACGGTCTCTAATGTCGTCAAACTACATGTCTACGGATCCAGTTTTTCGATACGAACCCAACCGTATATCCTAAGTTAGATTTCGGCAGGCCGTGCACAAAATCGCCCTTTGAGTCAGACCGTGGGGCCCGCAAAACGGCGTCCGATTCAACTGTCTCATAATTGGACCAAACTTGGCATACAGGACCATAAAAATGATACGATCCTGTTAGCGCAAGTTTCGTCTCGATCTGACGAGCGTGCACAAAGTAATTGGGAAATTTGTATAGAGGCCGATACGGTAAATTTTAACGGATACGTATCAAATTCGTCGCGCACACGCGACCAATTTGAATTCCGTCAAAGCCCACACGACCACGAAGCCGTTACACACCTTTCGATGCTTTCGGTTCGCGACTACATCGCCCGGATTGGCGGGACGTACGTCGTATCGAAGCATTTTTCAATATTTTTAATATTTCAAAAACAGGTTTTCGCCAATCTTTGAAATCTGATTTCTCGACGTACGGTCGACGAAATCAAACTCCGTAAGTTGGGTTGCCGAGCCCTATAGGTTGTCTAGGACTGCCTTTAATTAGTTTTTGAAATCCCCTAATGTTCGGTTCAGAAAATGACTGCCAAGTTGGGTTGAGAGAGTGCTATATACTCTATTTTAGAACAGATTTTTCTTGACGTTTGCGTCGATTTCTCGACGAATATGAATAAATTCCATATGAACTAATTGACAGGGATCCTAGATGGTTGTATGGGCATTCTATAGGATTTTATGGAATTGAATTCCGTTGAGTGTACGGAAAGAAACACGATGACGAAAACGATACCTCGCATTGCGCTTTGCTGCTGTTGTGGCTGTTCTTCGCGCGGTTGGCCGGCCAACCACGGCTCTCCGGCCAGCGACGGCGCGGTGGGGCGCACGCACAGCTGCCCAGGGGGTCGCAGGTTCTTGGGTTAGGGTTTCGTTTAGAGATTTTCATCGATCTCTCCCTCTCTCTCGTATTTATACTCACGCTCGCGGTTGTAACCGAGGGCTGCTCTCGGTTGGAGCCTGGACACTGTCGCGGGTTGGGCCTGGTAGTGTTTAGCATGGGTTTGCTGCTGTCTAAATTATGGGGGGAGGGCTCGGTTTATTTGTGCTGGGTGCTGCTACTCTTATTATTATTAGTAGTAACAAATATATATATAGTTATATACATACACTTATATGTATAAGTACCAATATATTTTTATATATATACACCTACACTCATATATCTATATATATTTATAACCTCATATGTATATACTTCATCAACATATATATATATATATATATATATATATATATATATATATATATATATATATATATATATATATATATAATAATATATAATCTACATTTGATAATAATAATATAACCAATAATAATAGAATATTATTATATAATAATAACCTCAATAATGTCGATAATAAAAATAATAATAATAATGACAAAATGCAATAAATCAATAATGTATATATATCATTTGTACAGTCTAATAATCACGTAATGCACAAGGTCCCATTATACAAAAAGTCACTGAATATCAATAATAATAATGTTTATATTATTTAAGTTACGAATATCTAGGAATATTCATTAAATCATTAAACGGAATACGACACGCTCATACCAAATTTTATCCATATGGATGTCATTGCACGTGCTGCATGACCTAAATGGGCTTGGACTTGTCTTGGGTCCTATCTGGACTAATTCGGTACAGCCGGGTTCCCTAAAACTCAATAATATAAATAATTAAATAGATAAGTCTTCGGTAAGGGTTAAGTCGCATCTTGGCCTGGTTTTCCTAGTTAGGACATCGCTATGGCTCGGACTTCCCTATCAGGGTTAGTACTCTAGTCAAAGCACGCCATCGCACTATCCGTGCCACGATTTCTAGTCACCATGCACTCCAAAACTCTGTCATGGCTAAAGTCATCAATCGTACTAATTAACTAAGTAATTATTTATAAAATCCAAAAATCACCATTCCAATAAAATAAATAATAATAATAAAATATTCTAATTTTTTGGGAAGGGCAGCTACAGTAAAAGCTCTTCTAAGCATGTGAAGATACTGAGAATCCATATAAAGCATGTAATGATATGACTTTGCAGTTTCCATAAAGCAGTATTTTAACATGGCTCATTCACAATTCATTATCATATGCAGTAAATAAGTTTATAGGGGTACTTGCCTCGAGTAAAGCAACAATAAGAATATGAAGGTACAGATGTCCGGTGTCCTGTCAAATTGATATACGACTCAGCCTCTAAGTTATGATTAAGATTACACTAGTGTTATGACACGGCTCCTAATAGGACACTAGCTAGGTGAAGCTCTAGTAGTCCAAAGTGAGGTGTTACAACATCTAGACTAACAAGTAGGTCTCTACACTAAGGTAGGGTAAGGTCCCGATACTAAAATATTCCAAAAACACACAAGTCAATATTAATTAATTAATTAATCAGACTTTACATTATGTTCCAATAATTATTAAGATAGTTATACAGTTCTATTTTACATGAAATAATATTACAATTGATCCTTGTTAATTATAGTAATTTAATATAAATTTTATGGAATTTATGATCCAGTGTAAGTATTTATTAAAAATTAGAATACAAGTGTGCATTGAAAATGAGTTCTGGTTTACTATTTTTAAACAATATCAAAACAGTAAGTTAAATCATGGAAAAATTATATTAAATTAGATTAATTAATATAATATTTTATTGTAATTTTTCTAGAATTTATTCAGCATCAAAAAAGTGGTCTGAAAATTCAAAGTTCATAAATCACATATTCTGAAATTAAATAAATAATTATTTAATGTATTTGTTCGCGTATTTGAAATTGAACCGAAGTCCAGATACGGGACCCGAAGCCGTGAAGCAAGTCCAACATGACTCGACTAGACCCCGAATATGTGTAGGCTCACCTAAGTCCGATCAACCCATGCTAGGCTTGGACTCAGAGTGGTCGTTTGCACAAAGTACGTAAAAAAATCGTGAATAAATGCGGAATTTAAATACATGTAATTTAAAAAAATTAAATTGCAGAAATTGAAAGCGTACATATTACAGTATAGGTACTGTATTTATAAATACGTATTACAGTATAGGCACTGTATTTATTTATATATTACAGTATAGGCACTGTATTTATAATGACAGAATTTAAATGACAGAATTTAAAATATATATTACAGTATAGGTACTGTATTTATATTGACATAATTTAAATAACATAAATTAAATTACAGAATTTAAAATACATATTACAGTATAGGCACTGTATTTATATTGACATAATTTAAATGACAGAAATTAAATGACATAATGGAAATGACAGAATTTAAATATATATAAAATAAATATGAGGTATTCCTCAAAATCACCAAAAGGATTTAATTATTATAATGACAATATTTTATTATATTATATCCTATATATATATATATATATATATATATATATATATATATATATTAGCATTTAATCAAAATATTATGATTTATATAAAGCATTCATTATTTTACATTATATAAAGTATTTATATAGTATATTCTTTTTAATATGTACACTACATACATATATATATTCATATGCTCTTAATACTAAAATAACTAACAAAAAACGCAAAAAGAAAGAGGGAAAGGGGGGCTCGAACTCTGGCAGCAAAGGGAGGGGGATTTTATTGCTACACGCTGACCAGTAAGCCAACTTGGCCGCTGGTTTAGAAAGGGGGCTTCCTATATTTTAAGTGAACCCTTTAATGGGTTCGGTTAACAGCGGGTCGGAGATCCGACCCGCTAAGAGTCATCTCTTTCGTATCTGCATGTCCCACAGAGAATTGGACACAGCGGATCGTGTCCGCGCGTGCCCAGTGCGTTTCTCGTGTCCGATTTTGTGTCAGAGCATACCATTAGACTCGTCGTGTCCGGATCTACAACATATGTGAGTCTCGTGTCACCACGACACGATTCGTGCCGTGTCCAAGCGTGTCCTAAACTAGGGATTGGTATTATTCCACGTATAGACTTCGAGACGAGTCGAGAGTGGGGGCGATGGACTCGTCGTGTCAAGACGAACCTAAATCTAGGTTCTGATCGAAGTGTCATGAAGTAAAAGAGGGCAGAATGACTTACCCGATGGTCAGGCGGCGGCGACGCTGCGGTGGCCGACGGCGAGAATGGGCGGCGGCGCTGTGACTAGCTCGTCGAGCTCGACCGGACAGTAGCCTTGGCGGTCGACGGCGAGGTCGGGTCGCAAGGAATGGGGGTTGTCGCCGGAGTTGATCGCCGACGGCGCTCTGCACAGAACAGTAACAGTAACAGGGAACTAAAAATGAATTAATTTGAGGATTTAATTTAAAATTTGATTTTGAAATTGGGATTTTCTTCCTTGGGAATGGTGTCTATTTATAGAAAAAATAATTAGGGCAAACTAACTATGGTTAATTACTAACTTGACCCTAGGATTAGATTTTTACCGTTTTGCCAAAACGGGGAGAAATGCAACTTTTACGGTAGCAGTTATTTAATTACAAAAAATTCAAATGACGTCCAAACGACTCCAAACAAATCGCAAAAAAATTCTAAAATTAATAGAAAAATATTTAGAACCTAATGGAATCAATTTGGGGCAAATTTGGAATTGGTTTTCATTTATTAAATTTTTTGAAAACAGGGGTTACATATCTACCCTCCTTAAAGAAATTTCATCCTCGAAATTTAAGGTTGACAGGGGCTCAAAACACGATAGTGAATTTAGGCAAATATCTTAAACACGATCAAAGAACAATGACTAGATGTGATTAAGATAATCAAAATTGTTTAGTTACGATTAAGTTAGAATCAGGCCTAAGTATAGAATGGTCAATAGGATAGGCACGATCTAATATAGGGACAATGCGATTAGACATCATTAAGAATAATCAAATGTTTGGCATGATTAAGTCCTGGAATCACGATCATGGGGATCAAAGTCGTCTGGTCGTGCCAGATCATCTAGGCACGATCAAACATGAAGAATGATGGCTAAGTCAAATCATGGTTAGCACGAAACTAGTCATTATTAAGAATTTAAATCGAAAGTTTAAGTACGAGTGATAATGGTATCTAGATCCAAACATGATCATAATCAAAATTTCGACACGATCAAAGATAAGGTTAATCTAACCTTGGTCAAACAGTAATTATGCATGATGAGGAATATAATTGTAGTCCAAGCACGAGCAACATATTGATAGAGATCTAGGTCACGATGGGATTTAAATCAATTAAGTACGATCATGGATTAAGAATGTTGGTGTGATAAAGGAGATGACCAAAGTTGAATGGTCGCGATCAAAGGGATTTAGTAATTAGCGATATTGGAATTTAAAGAATGATTTAAGGATAGGGAAAATCAAATTCCTTCTATTATGATAGAGAAATCAAAAGGCAAGATTTTATAGGGAAGTTAAGATAATCATCTCACTCTGCTACTACCAAGTTTATCTGATCATCATTTGCCAATCATACATTTATCTCACAAGTCCAAATATAAAAATCAAACCCTTATATGACTACTACTAAAAATCATAACCTTCAGTCATGAAGATTGAACCCTGCCATAATACTATAGACTTGACCTATATTCCAAGGTTACAAACCCATAAAGTATGTTCTTTTTAGAGCTTCTCAAAATTTTCTACCCTCCTTAATTTTGCAGTTCATTCTCCATTTAGTCATCCTGAAGTCGAAATTCCTTCGTCTTGCCTTTAACCTAGATCCGAAATTCTTTAATCAAGGATCATAAATCCTTAATCGTTATTCCAATTGATACTCTTGTATTGCTCAAGTCTAACGTCACTATTGTCATATAAAATTTTATCCTTCATTATAAAATCAGTTCACAATCCTTTCAATTTATACCTTTAATCATTATCCTCATTAAATTCAGAATTCTTACAAAAATCTCAAATGGTTCCTTTAACTCAATAACGTAATGTTCTTCCTGTTTCTAGTCATTCTCTTACCAATCGTTATTCAATTTTGTATCATCATAACATGCGGTTAAAGTCTCTTCCCCATTATTTTAAATTCCTAAATTGGTATCATAACCTCAAAATAAAATATCTCGAGAATTATTAATCCTAAAATCATCCAAGTTCTCAAAAATATTTCGACCTTGAATATCCATGTCAGTTCTAAAGTACATATACGAAATATTAGTGTTCTAACCATTAACGTATATTCTACTGCTCTTTTCATTCGAAATTCTCCTATGTTCTTTCCAAATAGTTCATCCTCAAAATAATTATCTAGTGTAATCATTTCTAAGCCGATACTACTGATCTCTTCATGTTTCTAATTTCAGTCATAGCTTTCTTCCATAATTTTATCTGAATATCCAATATTTTATATTCCCACCAAGATTACCATATGATAACAACTTACATCTTTTCTGAGCTAGATGATTTACAATACTCTTTTTTTTGCATTTTCCAAGTGAAAAAATATGAAAATTAAAAAAGATTTCAAAGTGTAACTAACTGAAGTAGATACGAGATAATTGAGATGTAATTAGGACAGGGTTAATTAAGACGAAGAAATAATGGTAAGAAAAAAAATAATCATAGAAATTTGTTATTGATTATTTGGTCACAATGAAGTAAACTGATTTAAGATATGATCTGATAGCCATACACGTCTTCCTGAAATCATGTTGCCAGAATTTTGCCACGCCAGTAAGCATAGATGCAATAAACGATGGAGTCATAACTAAACTATACACCCTATAATCATGTTATCTAGAATTCTCACCACGCCAACCGGTATGGCTGTAAGAAAATCTAAATTTCATGACTAGGATAAGTATATCCAAAATCAGACTTTATGTTTTTGTCATACCAGCTAATATGGCTGCGATAAATTATAAACTCCATAATTAAAGCAGACATTTACCGTTCTTACTGTCATCATCAAATATGTTATCAGAATACACCTTAACTCAATCCATAAAATTTATCTTGATGCAAATTCAAAAGTCAATAACGAATATCAGGAATTAAATTCAACAAAGAATTAAATAAGAGTAAATGGAAACAAGCGAAAACATATTTTGAGGTAAGATTTAGAGTGAGATCCTCAGGGGTCATCCCAAGGGTATCTTGGTCTAAATTGACCCACTTAATTACAAATAAGAGACTAATTATATTTAACGGTCCTATGCTGTGATGAGTTTTCACTATGTTGTAATCCTAGTAATCCTCTAGGTGTTCTAAATGTTATCCCTAATGTTATCAAAGTCCTAAGATCCTAACTGGAGGCTTGCTTGATAAAATAACGTAACCAAACAACTTTATTCTCGACCTGCATGGGCCACTACTAAAAACATGTCATGACCCGCTACCCAAATTATTGGGCCGGGCCGAGCCATGTCCAGCCTACATTTGGTAAAAGCGTAGTAAGCTGTTTTAGAAGAGTCAAGATAGTACTAAGTGTGCTAATGATTATATTTAAAGCATTTTAAGATGTTGGTCACAACACAGCATTTATAGATGAAAGCAAACATGTTTTAAAGTTTAATACACTTCCAAAGTAATAACTGGAGACAAGGTCCAGTAACTAAATAAAAGTTATAATAACTCTAATTCTAAGTCTCAAGTCGACTGGCAAGTCTAAGCAAGGTTCTCCGCTGGGGCCTCTTCTGGAGCAAAGGCCAGGTCCTCAAAAGTAGCTCCATAAAAAGTATCACATAGCATTTCCTCCTCGGAAAGTACACCTATAACGTTATCCTGTCAGGACGGGAGAAAGTACTTGTACTACAAACATATAATACTGATCTTGACATGGTAAGAGATGAAATGACTGTAATCCTGACATGGCACAATCTATCATATAAAATTAGAGCTATCATGGCAATGATGCATTTGTCATGGCGACACATGCATATATATAGTTTAAAACTGGAGCAGGTATGTGATCGGTCAATAGGTATAGAATGTACCGGTGTACAAGCCATAAATCTGAAATGTACATACGTACAAGTAACAAACATAGGTGTACATCCATACAAAAATACGGGATAAAAGCCAACGACAAGGTATACATTTACAATGCGACCTTGCTCGGTACGTACGTACAAATAAGGGCATGATCACGTACTCAACTATCAGTTTTCCCCATGTCCCAGTAACCATCATGTGAGATATGTAAAAGCTCTTCTAAGCATGTGAAGATACAGAGAATCCATATAAAGCATGTAATGATATGACTTTGTAGTTTCCATAAAGCAGTATTTTAACAAGGCTCATTCACAGTTCATTATCATATGCAATAAATAAGTTTGTAGGGGTACTTGCCTCGAGCAAAGCAAGAATAAGAATATGAAGGTACAGATGTCCGGTATCCTGTCAAAATGATATACAACTCAGCCTCTAAGTTATGATTAAGATTACACTAGTGTTGTGACACGGCTCCTAATAGGACACTAGCTAGGTAAAGCTTTAGTAGTCCAAAGTGAGGTGTTACAACATCTAGACTAACAAGTAGGTCTCTACACTAAGGTAGGGTAAGGTCCCGATACTAAAATATTCCAAAAACACACAAGTCAATATTAATTAATTAATTAATCAGACTGTATATTATGTTCCAATAATTATTAAGATAGTCATACAGTTCCATTTTACATGAAATAATATACCAAATTGATCCTTGTTAATTATAGTAATTTAATATAAATTTTTTGGAATTTATGATCGAGTGTAAGTATTTATTAAAAATCAGAATACAAGTGTGCATTAAAAATGAGTTCTGGTTTACTATTTTTAAACAGTGTCAAAACAGTAAATTAAATCATGGAAAAATTATATTAAATTAGATTAATTAACATAATATTTTATAGTAATTGTTCTAGAATTTATTCAGCATTAAAAAGTGGTATAAAAATTCAAAGTTCATAAATCATAATTCTGAAATTAAATAAATAATTATTTAATGTATTTGTCCGCGTATTTGAAATTGAACCGAAGTCCAGATACGGGACCCGAAGCTGTGAATCAAGTCCAACATGACTCGACCAGACCCCGAATATGTGTAGGCTCACCTAAGTCTGATCAACCCATGCTAGGCTTGGACTCAGAGTGGTCGTTTGTACAAAGTATAAAAAAAATCGTAAATAAATGCGGAATTTAAATACATGTAATTTAAAGAAATTTAAATTACAGAAATTGAAAGCGTACATATTACAGTATAGGCACGGTATTTATAAATACGTATTACAGTATAGGCACTGTATTTATTTACATATTACAGTATAAGCACTGTATTTATAATGACAGAATTTAAATGACATAATTTAAAATATATATTACAATATAGGTACTGTATTTATATTGACATAATTTAAATAACATAAATTAAATGACAGAATTTAAAATACATATTACTGTATAGGCACTGTATTTATATTGACATAATTTAAATAACATAAATTAAATGACATAATGAAAATGTCAGAATTTAAATATATATAAAATAAATATGATGTATTCCTCAAAATCACCAAAAGGATTTAATTATTATAATGACAATATTTTATTATATTATATCCTAGCTATATATATATATATATATATATATATATATATATATATATATATATATATATATATATATATACATATATATATATACATATATATATTAGCATTTAATCAAAATATTATGATTTATATAAAGCATTCATTATTTTACAGTATATAAAGTATTTATATAGTATATTCTTTTTAATATGTACACTACATACATATATATTCATATACTCTTAATACTAAAATAACAAACAAAAAAACACAAAAAGAAAGGGGGAAAGGGGGATCAAACTCTAGCATCAAGGGGAGGGGGGTTTTATTGCTACACGCTAACCAGTAGGCCAACTTGGCCGCTGGTTTAGAAAGGGAGCTTCCTATATTTTAAGTAAAACCCTTTAATGGGTTCGGTTAACAGCGGCTCGGAGATCCGACCCGCTAAGAGTCATCTCTTTCGTATCTGCGTGTCCCGCAGAGAATTGGACACAGCGGATCGTGTCCGCGCGTGTCTAGTACGTTTTTCGTGTCCGATTTTGTGTCGAAGCTTACCATTAGACTCGTCGTGTCCAGATCTATAACATATGTGAGTCTCGTGTCACCACGACACGATTCGTGCCGTGTCCAAGCGTGTCCTAAAATAGGGCTTGGTATTATTCCACGTATAGACGTCGAGACGAGTCGAGAGTGGGGGCGATGGACTCGTCGTGTCAAGACGAACCTAAATCTAGGTTCTGATCGAAGTGTCATGAAGTAAAAGAGGGAAGAACGACTCACCCAACGGTCGGGCGGCGGCAGCGGCGATGCTGCGGTGGCCGACGGCGAGAATGGGCGGCGGCGCAGTGACCAGCTCGTCGAGCTCGACCCGACAGTAGCCTTGGCGGTCAACGGCGAGGTCGGGTCGCAAGGAATGGGGGTTGTCGCCGGAGTTGGTCGCCGAAGTTGATTGACGACGGCGCTCCGCACGGAACAGTAACAGTAACAGGGAATTAAAAATGAATTAATTTGAGAATTTAATTTAAAATTTGATTTTGAAATTGGGATTTTCTTCCTTAGGAATGGTGTCTATTTATAGAAAAATAATTAGGGCAAACTAACCATGGTTAATTACTAACTTGATCCTAGGGTTAGATTTTTACCGTTTTGCCAAAACGGAGAGAAATGCAGCTTTTACGGTAGCAGTTATTTAATTATAAAAAATTCAAATGACGTCCAAACGACTCCAAACAAATCGCAGAAAAATTCTAAAATTAATAGAAAAATATTTAGAACCTAATAGAATCAATTTGGGGCAAATTTGGAATTGTTTTTTATTTATTAAATTTTTTAAAAATAGGGGTAACATGAGGTGCTAGAAACAGCTATAAGAACGCTCGTCCGACTCCCGGTCCTCGTTTTTCCGGGTACTCTTCTTATTTAGCCTGCTTATTTCGGAAAGCACCACAGTACTGGAGAGAGCTTGAGAAGTCGTGAACGGAGATGGATCCTCCTTGTCTTGCTCAAAGACATAATCCCTCCAAGCAGTCACATGGGGCTGCGCCCCGCCCTTATCCTTCTTCTGCATATAATAATGGTGACTCGTCACTTCTTTGAAGACGGCCATCATCTCCTCTTTTTTGTCCCCCAGGACTTGGAACTCCTCGTTAGTCGGGAAGTACTCTTCATAGGGTTCTGATTCCCAAGGAAGCCTCGACACCTCATACATTTTATGAAGTGCAAGTCCTAGTTCCCCCACCGGGGTGAAGAAGGTTCCGGTCTGGGTATTAAACATCTCGAGGAGCGCAAGGAACATATACCTATTGATGTCGATGCCCGCCTGAGTGGCACGGATAGCGGCAGTCAGCCTAATCTCCCTGAGTTCAGTTCGAAACTTTGTCAGAACCCAGAGTGTCAGCTTGTCCCACTTCGATACGTAATGACACCAGCCCTCTACTCAAAAATCACCCTTCGGGTATGACTGCTTCGATGACAGCATACGATTAACGAAAGTCGAAGCACCAAAGGTAAAAGTGTCGACAGGGACGTCGCTATAAATACTCCCAGGGCGCAGTGTTCGCCAGGTGAAAGAAGGCCCAGCCCGCGTGGCGACCAAAATATCTCTCTGGTTCGAGGTAGCATCGATCCTGATGGTGCCCGCCACCGCTCCCCCCTGAGACGAGGTTAGCTCCCACGTCATCCTCCTCTTGGAAGCGAGACGACAGAAAGCTGTCAAAGGCCATTGACGCTCGAGTTGCTTCATGAACATGTGCAACCTTTTGGCTGAGAAGAACCAATCTTTCTTGATCCTCAACACCTTCGCTTCAGTAGAAGTGAGGCAATCCCCAAACAGAAACTCAGGCTTCAGGAAAGTCTCATTTCCAGGAACGGTAGATTACAAATTGCCACGCTCCATCATCCGTTGGAGGAACACATACTATTGCTCCCCGATTTGGGTCATTCTCTCGGAAGGCTGATCCAGCATGATGGCAGCTCGGGCAGGGTTTATCACCTCCTCGTTATAGTCAACGCCCATCTGACAAAGAGCAGCGTCCAGAAGTACTTCTTTCAAAAGCGGGACAGTCATCAAAACTGGAAAAATAGGGAAAGATGACAAAGACTTAGATATGTTAAAACAACAAAAAATCGGAGCCTTATTCTCATCAGAAGCACACGCACTGAACCAAGGCTCAGGCGCATCTGAAAAGAAGCTTCAGTGCATCATCAGGACCCGAAGTCCATGTGCGTCAGCAAGAGGCTTTAGCGCATCATCAGGACTCGAAGTCCATGGCGTTAGTAAGAAGCTTCAGCGCATCATCAGGACTCGAGGTCCATACGCGTTAGCAAGAAGCTTCAGCGCATCATCATGACTCGAAGTCCATGCGCATCATCAAGAAGCTTCAGCACATCATCAGGACTCGAAGTCCATGTGCGTCAGCAAGAAGCTTCAGCACATCATCAAGACTCGAGGTCCATGCGCGTCAGCGTATGTGAGTCCTAACAAACCCACCAATCACCGCCGGCCGAACGTCGATGGGCGTCCTGGGAACATCACCAACATCGGCCTCCGTAAGCTCTTTTTCTTTGATTCGTCCTCGGTCAGCACCACCGCGAGGAGTTTTGGAAGCCATCTCGTAAAAAAAAGTTAGGGTTTTTTGAAAGAAGAACTCTAAAGAAGAAGAAAGTAAAGAGAAGAAGAACTCTCTCTCTCTCTCTCTCTCTCCATCAGACGCCTATTTATAGGCTTGGGGCATACGCGGAAACCAATGAAGAGTGACGTCAGCCACCGCTAGGGGTTCTGTGTAATGAACTGCAAATAATCTAAAAAGATCATCCTTAATCTTTTTGTTTATTTCGAAGCGTTATCAATTGTATTAAAACTGAGGGGAGTGTGCGCCTCATCACAGATGCGCGGAGCAATCATGCTCCCCGAACAGTCATGCGCCCCATTGAAGGCACCACCATGCTTCTTATTCAAAGTATTCCAAACTTGACGAAAAGTTTTGAAAATTTTGAAGGGGGTCTTGTAGAAGCATGAAATTTCAGGCGCATCTATAGGCCAGAATTCCTATGCGCTTAACACTACATGCGTTAGGGTGCTCAAACGAAGTACTTGGCACAGCAATGGACAGCAAAAGTATAGACATCAAAAGAAGATTTTTATTTCATATAAAAGTCTATTACATGTCTAAAAGAAAGGCTTTACAAAGAAAAACTTCTACAAAAATGAAGATCCTAAGACTGCAGCCTGGCGCAGCAAGGGCCATGTGCCCCCTGACAGGCGCATCCTCCGTTAGGCGCATCTCTTCAGCATCCCAGTCAGGCGCATCTATTCCAGCGTCTCAGTGAGGCGCGTCTCTTTCAGCATCTCAGTGAGGCGCGTCTCTTTCAGCGTCCAAGTTAGGCGCATCACTCAGCATATGCTTCGACCCGATCAAGTGTTGTGGCTAAAGGAGCAGCTTTGAGCATAACAAGAGCGGGCGATCAACTCCACTCTAACTGGAGGAAGAGCTCTCCAGAGCCCAAGGAAGAGGAGAGCACCGCAATTCTGATCTGCGGCTCTTCTGGCATAACGGAGACGGGACTCGAGCATCCCGATCTTTGGATACAACAGGCACCATCGGCCTGCTTCGAGAGCCCGCGATCCTGACTTTTGGATGTAACAGTCACCTTCACGAGTGCATACGAAGACGACTTGACGCATCTTCACCCTGGGGAGCGTCTTGGCAACAGAATGAACTCGGGCAAAGAAGTTCATCTTCGTCGAGAAGTCAAGGAAGAGACAGCAAAACTCTCTCAAAATTGTTGCTATTTATAGGCCAGGGCAAATCAAACCCATGCGCCAAGTGGCAACCTTCCCGAAGTTAATACAATGAACATGTATTTACGATGATGAATTTGCCTCTTCGAATTCAGCCAACTCAAAATGATTATTTAAAGCACTCGAAGAACTCAACAGTCGGACCAATAAAAATGCGTCATGCAAACAGATGCACCGGTCAGACCGTGCATCATACAGACGCGTCCATCAGCACCAAACACCTCATAAGGATGTACCCCATGCGTCCCCATACACCTAGTAGAACGCAGATCAATACGCCCACTCAAAGGACCATCACCCGTCAAGAATATTAAATGCTGAAGTCTGGCACAACAGCAACCATACCTCGATGACAGAGCAGCAACAGCTATTTCAGAAAATAAAGTGTCGCTGATGTCATTGTCATCATTACTCTCCTCTGGCGGTTACAAGCCACGTAGCCGATTGACCATTCGCATGCGCCTCCACAGTCATGCGCCCGAAGACTCGCATGCGCCTCAAAAGCCGTACGCCAGACCGGTTCGTGACTCCTGAAGGTTACGAGCCAAAGTCTTCTCATGCGCCCAATCCCAGGTGCATCCTGTCAAATTGCTCTCCACCAAATCCGAGATCTTTGAGCTACGGACATGCGCCATGTGTCTTTTGACTCAGTTCAGCCTATGAAGGGGTACTAACCACCTAGGATCTCAGTAACCGAAAGATCTTCTCCACTGCTACGTTCCAGCCACAAATGCAGCATGAAGGATTCAACCCACAAATCATGACGCATCATCCATGTGCCCTCCTCCCGTCAGCATCAGCCACGTGGTATTCCTACGAACAAAGCGAATCCTACATGTGTGCGCATGAGCAGCCCAACCTGCTGCTTATAAATAGAGGGATCAGTTCCTTCTTCCACACACACATAGACATACATAGACGCACAGTAAAAGACAGACGTAACCAGAGCATCAGAGTTATTACCCACAGAGATCGGATGAGACACTCAACATCTTCTTCCCCTCCGCAAGCTCCGACATTCAGAGCAATCCAGACCTCCAGAGAACCGAAAACCGTCGTCAGATCGTCAACGGAGTCAATACATTACCACTCGCTCCATCGACACAGGACCCAGATAAAAACAAAAGTGTACTCCTAGGACTACATCGAAGTCCTACATTGTAACACTGTTCTGTTTATAATTGAAATTGCAATCAAAGATTTTAATGGCAAACAGTGCCCTCCACTTTCCATCAGTGCATGAAGTATATGGCCAGCGATAGGACTATCAAGACCGAGTTTGTCATGACCCGCACCCATTTTTCGGATACGAGACGTGTCCAAGCCAGCCTACGCTGCAGAGTCGGCGGTAGAACGTTGTCAAGCCCGCAAGAAATAAATGCTCAAAATAAACTTTGTTGCTCATTCATATTTCTAAATTTGATTACAACCTTTACAATATTAATAATTGAAAAAATACAAAGTTCTCACAGTTAATGAAAATGATACAACTGCTATCTATTTCTATGTTGACCTCAGCATATCCAAGCCTTCCCAATGCTAAGAGTGATCGCGGCTAAACCAGAAAAATGTTGGTTTTCGGTCAGGAATGGAACGAGTACAATCTCACAATAGATTCAATAAATGAAAAAATCTATAAATCTGTAAATAATAATAAAATACACGACGAAAAAATAAGTATAGAATCATGACAGAAACTGAGCATGGTGAACAAGGCAAATGAGTACTAAAACAGAGTAGACCTATAACTAGCAATGTATACTGTAGAACCAGATACTGTACCTATCTAGTGAGTTAAAATACTACTTCGACATGTAAACGGCTAAGGCTAAATCCGGCACCCCGCACATGAAATATGTGACTGCTATTAGGCAAGAATAAGATCCGGTACCCACATGTGAAGTGTGAGGCTACTATTAGGCAAGTATAATTTTGGGTTTGTTTACATGTCTAGAGTATTTCCTCGCCCGACCAGTACTCATGGATCCAAACAGGTCACGAACACGGTAATAGATTGGTTACGAACAACATATAAAGAATCTACAACTACTATCTCGTGTAACATTGTGTCAAGAGCCAATGGAATATCAATATAAAATACTACTATGTACATGATTCATAGAGATAATCAGATATAAAAACTATCAGAGATGTACTCGCTTGAGGTCTTATGCTGGTGAAACCGATAATACTATGCCACTCAATGAGCCACGACAGTCAACACATGCAAAAGTCTCCAGATACTGAAATAAACATTACCAACATTCTCAGAATAGTCAAATTAGCTAAAATTGCCTATCCTTAAGTCTAATTCTGGACACAGAGGCAAAACGGTAATTTTGGGTCAAAACGGCGTCCGTCGTTGGATCCGCTTTGTACCGAAAAGCGTGCCAAAGTCTATGGTCTCTAAAGTCGTCAAACTATATGTCTACAGGTTCAATTTTCTGATACAAACCCAACCGTAGGTCCAAAGTTGGATTTCGACGGACCGTGCATAAAATCGTCCGTTAAGTTGGATCGTAGGGCCCGCAAAACGACGATCCGATCAACTGTCTCAGAATTGGACCAAACTTGGCATGCAGGACCAAAAACATGATACGGTCTTATTGGCACAAGTTTCATCTCGATCTGACGAATGTACACAAAGTAATTAAAAAATTTGTACAGAGATCGATACGGTAAATTTTAACGGATACGCACCAAATTGGTTACGCACAATTCTATCAAAGCCCACACGTCCACAAAGTCGATATGCACCTTTCGATGCTTTCCATTCACAACCACGTCGCTCGGATTGGCGGGACGCATGTCGTATCGAAGGTTTTCGTGTTTTCGAAAAATAGTTTTTCGGTAAACTTCGGAATTCGATTTCTCGACACGTAGTCGATGATTTCCAAATCCACAAAAAGGGTTGTGAAGTCCTATATGTTGTCTATAACTACCTTTAATTAGTTTTCTAAAAATCCTAACATATAGATCATAAAACATCTTCCAAGTTGGGTCTTTGGGACAAGTTCCTGTCCTATTTTTGGAAAGGTTTTCGGTCAACTACATATCGGTTTTTCGAGCAATCTAGAGCATACCAGTATGAAATAAGTGAAGGGGTTGATGGACGTATGGGTTGTGGTCGTACCTAAAAAATTGAAACATTAAACGGTGGGGCGACAAGGGAGATATGACGCCACGAAGTCGGGTGATTCCCAACAATTATTGTTGTTGTCATCCGCACTTATGCGCGCTGTCTGTGGCGGCCTGGCCGACTCCGACGACCGGCAGCCCTCGACAGGCGGCGCAGTCGACGTGCGGGGGTCCAGGGGTGGCACGCAGGCGTGTTGTGTTTAGGGTTTTGCTGTTTTTCTCTCTCGATCTCTCCCTCTCTGTTTCGTTATATAAACACTATGTTCTGTGACCGAGCCAATGGGGGGTCTCGGGCCTGGGGTTGCTACTGTGTGTTTGTTGGGCCGGGCTGGGATATAAGCTTTGTTTCAGTTTTTTATTAATATATATATCTACATATATATACAAATACCTAGATACATATATACATATATATATTTACACACATATACATATATATTTATCTATATATACACACACACCTATATATATATTTATATATACATATACATACACACATATATAATATATATTTTTATATATACATACACATACACACATACATAATATATATATTTATATATACATACACACATATATATATATAAAAAAAAAAACATATATATATACATACACACATATATATATATACACATATATATATACATAACATATATATATACATAACATATGTATATATATATATATATATATATATATATATATATATATATATATATATATATATATATATATATATATATATAATTACACTCAGATCGCTATAACTATATATATATTTATATAAAGCCTAATTTTATATCAGGAATATAATGTACATACCTACATAGCCTACAGAATCCCAAAATACATGTTTAAAGAAATATTCACTATAATCATCAAAAAAAAAAAAAAACATATATATATACATACACACATATATATATACACATATATATATACATAACATATATATATACATAACATATATATATATATATATATATATATATATATATATATATATATATATATATATATATATACATAACATATATATATACATAACATATATATATATATATATATATATATATATATATATATATATATATATATATATATATATATATATATATATATATATATATAAAAATATATATATATATATATATATATATATATATATATATATATATATATATATATATATATATATATATATATATATATATATAATTACACTCAGATCGCTATAACTATATATATATTTATATAAAGCCTAATTTTATATCAGGAATATAATGTACATACCTACATAGCCTACAGAATCCCAAAATACATGTTTAAAGAAATATTCACTATAATCATCAAATAAAACATTATCGAGATTTTTATATGGAAAATATTATTTATATAAAAATATTTACTATACCACTACATAAATTACGAAATACGCACATTCATACAATGCATCTATCGTCGTGAACGTCTTTGGTCGCTCTACAACATTACATGGGCTCGATTTCGGTTCGGGTCAAGTCCTGACCATTTTGGTACAACCGGGTCACTTAAACGTCAAATAATATTAATAATGAGTAAATAAACTATTTATAATGGTCATGTCACAACTTGGCCTGGTTTTCCTAATTAGGACACACTTATGGACAGGTCTTCCCTACCAGGGCTAATATACTAGTCAAAGCACGCCACCGCACTATCCGTGCCACGATTTCTAGTCACCTTGCACTCTAATTCCTAACCATGGCTAAAGTCATCCACCGTAGTAATTAAGTAATTAATTATTTATAAAATCTAAAAAACCACCATTTAAATAAAATATATAATAATAATAATATTTCAAAATTTTTGGGAATGAGAGCTACAAAGTTCACTGACATCGATCCCTTCCGAGGACTCGAAGAATACGACACGATGCTGATCTGTACAAACCAGTCCCATGGGACGACGACGACATTGATGCCGACGACGAGACAGAAAGTGCAGTTATCGTTGAAGAACCATTGAGGGTTCGATTGAGGGGAAAAACTCCCCAGACATCAGCCCCTCTCGTCATCAAGCTTCGAGGCTAGATCATCCTCGAGCATGTCAGAGGATAGCTAGGAGCCTATGCAAATAAGGCTTCCCTGAAAGGCTCCGAAGCTAAATCTAAGGTAACACGAACTTCCGACTGCAGCCCTCTTGGTAGTCAAGCTGAAGGGGAAACGTCCTCTACCTTCTCCTGTAACAGCCATGGTGCTCACGAATGAAGAGTTGGGAGACTACATATGCACCAATACCAAAGCACATTCTTTAGATGATGTACTCCTTCGGGATAAAATTTTGTATTTTATTAATAGGAAGTTGTCTTTGAGTTACTCTTGTGCGCATTGGAACACTAGGTATTTCTTAGACAACGCTCTATATATGCTACAAACACAAGTGACAACAGCCAGCCTCGCAAGCCAAGTTGTCTCTTCTCAAAATGCCTACTTCGTAGCTCCAGCAAGGAAGAAAGAGGAGGAATCCATCATCTTTGGCCGATTGGAGCATCCTCAACGACTGGCACAGGCAGAACCATAATCCGATAATGACAGGATGCAACTCTACCATTACACTACTCAAGCTAAAAACCACATCCAGAAAATAGGTTATGACCTGAATAGTGACAGAGGGCTGAACTATGGCAAAAGATGACACCTTCCCTTGCGACTTCACGCTCCAAAAGAAAAGTCCCTAACTATTACCAGCGCACTCGCAAGGGGTTGGATTATGTTATACCCACAACAACTTCAGAAAGCTCGAAGCCGGAAGCCATGATGCATTCACATTCCTCTGATTCCTCAACCTAGGACTCTGATACCAGTATCAACCTGGCCTTCAAGAAGATATTGTCCATTAATATGATCTCTGCAGATACCCCATTCGAGGATGAAGACCAAATACTCAAATACTTCGAGGATGAACCATGGGCTCAACGCCTGGGATCCCAATGGGAATGGCGCTTCGAACAGCACGAACCACCCACTAAAGATGAAGTCGTCCAAGTCGAGGTAGGAGATAAGGCTTCCCCTAAACCTATCTTTATTAGCAATAGCTTGACAGGAGAAGACAAAGAATCTCTGATACAGCTTATCCGAGAATACATCGATGTCTTTACATGGAGCTACGAAGATATACCGGGTTTAGACCCACAAGTCGCCATGCACCATTTCAACATCCTATCCAATGCTAAGCCTGTCAAACAGCAACAGCGGCATTTCCGCCCCAACATCATGGATGCTATCAAGGAAGAAGTCGATAAACTCTTACGGAGTGGCTTCATTCATAAAGAACAACACCCAGATTTGGTGGCCAACATTGTCCCAGTCACTAAGAAGAACGAAAAAATTCGGGTCTACATAGACTTTAGGGATCTCAACTCGGACTGCCCAAAGACGAGTTTTCTCTCCCGATCACCAACGTGATGATCGATAACACTTGTGGCTTCAAGTGTATGCCCTTTATGGATGGTTTCTCAGGCTACAATCAAATCAAGATGTTTCCTGAAGATAAGAAGCATACTTCATTACGGACTCCAAAAGAGATATATTGTTACACAGTTATACCCTTCGAGTTAAAGAATGAGGGAGCAACATATCAGCAGGCAATGGGCACCATATTCCGTAAGCACCTCTGAAAATGGTAGAATGTTATGTTGATGACATTGTCGTCAAAAGTAAAAAGAAATCCAATCACTTGGACGACTTGAGAATAATGTTCGACTTAATGGGAGCACATCAACTGAAGATGAACCCAACCAAGTCATTTATGTGAGTTTTCAGTGGAAAATTCTTGGGCTTTATCGTCACAGCCAAGGGTATTCATATTGACCCTGAGAATACTAAGGCGATCTTAGACATGGCTCTCCCGAAGAACCTCCGCGAGCTCCGAGGCCTATAAGGACGCTTAGCATATATCAGAAGATTCATATAAATCTCTTTGGTAGATGTCAACCTTTCACCAAACTGATTAAGAAAGGGGTTTCTTTCGTCTAGACAGAAGAATGCCAGCACGCGTTCGACGACATCAAACAATACCTCACTCCTCCAGTACTAGTAGCACCAGTCGTAGGGAGACCCGTTCTGCTATACGTCCGAGCTGTGGACCATTCTCTCGGTGCTTTGCTAGTCCAGAAGAGCAATAAAGGCCACGAACAGACAATCTACTACCTTAGCAGGACCATGATTAGGGTCGAGCATCGGAATAATCCTGTCGAAAAGGAGTGTCTTGTCCTGCTCTTCGCCTTCCAGAAGATACATTATTATGTGGTCGGACAGACGTTCCATGTCATCTCCCGAGTTAACCCCCTCAGGATCCTCATGACCAAACCAGGAGCCTTAAACTCACGGTTAGCCACATGGGTGATACATTTGACTCCTTATGACATGGTGTTCGTCCCATAAAAGGCAGTCAAAGGCAAAGCATTGGCCGACTTCTTAGCAACGCACCCCGTGCTAGAGACATTAAAGCTCTATGACGACATCCCTGATGATGTTCTAGATTCTAATGTCATCTCAGATAACTCGGTTTGGCACATGTTTTTTGATGGTACTTCAGGAACAAGGCCCAAAGGCAAGATCATCGTAGGGGGTTGGAGTGGTCCTCATCACTCCTGACGGCTTGGTCATCAACCGGGCATATTCTCTCATAGAGTCATGCACCAATAATGTCGTCGAGTATAACGCTCTCATCATCGAACTCCAGCTCGTTAAACAGTTGGGGGCTGACTATATCGAAGCTTATGTTGACTTGAAATTGATTATCAACCAGGTTCGGGGACAATAGGAAGTCCAACATAAAGATTTGGTCCCATACCACCAAGCGACAATCGATATCATCTCTATCTTTACAGGATTCTTTATAGAACATGTACCTCGATTGCAGAACTTGGAGGTCGACACAACGGCTAGCCTCGCCGCTTCTCTGGCAGCTCTTATGGGAACCCAATATACTATCATGGTAACGGGCCAGGAGCTGGTTTGCCCGAAGAACAATCTACATACGTGTCTGAGTTACTCAGTACAAATACACATTAATGTGGATGTTCGGTATTGGCGTTCCGTTTATAGACTACGCAGTCTACGGGATCCTACCCGAAGACCCGAAGGAAGCTACTTCTGTCAAGAGATGCTCTCTCCGGTTCTTCTACGGTTCTTCTACGACACAGCTACCAAGATGCTATATCATCGTTCATACGACGAGCTTCTCCTGAGATATTTATCCAAGACAGAAGCACAAGAAGCACTCAGAGAGGTGTACGATGGCACCTGCGGAGCCCATCAGTCTGGCCCTAAGTTGCAAGACTGATTGTGTTGCATGGGCTACTACTGGCCTACTATGATGGCAGATGCCATAGATTACGCAAAGAAGTGCCTGGTATGTCAGTTGCATGCTGACTTCATCTACTGTCCTTCGGAGTTCCTACACCCTACGATGGCAGCCTGCCATTTGAATCATGGGGTATGGACATCATTAGGCCAATTAGCCCACCATCCTCCAAAGGACATCGATTTATACTTGCCATCACCGACTACTTTTTTAAGTGGGCGAAAGCAGTACCTCTGACCGAGGTAAAAACCATAAACGTGATCAGCTTTGTCAAACATCACATCATACACTGCTTCGGAATTCCTCAAAGGATCATCCACGACAATGGTCCTCAGTTTGTTACCCACACTTTCTATCAGTTCTGCGATAAAAATCGAATACAGAATATGGCATCAACAGCTTACAATCCCGCAGCGAATGGACTAGCCGAATCGTTCAACAAAACTATCGTCAAGCTACTCAAGAAAATTGTTTCGTCTAATAAGCACGACTGGAATGAAAAGCTCGACGAATGTCTGCGGGCTTACCGTACGACCGTTCGAACATCCACGGGCAATACGCTATTCTCTCTTGTGTATGGAAGCGAGGTAGTGCTTCCACTGGAGATCCAGATCCCGTCTTTATGGATAGCTATCACCAACAAGCTGATTGACGAAGAAATTAATGCCGGCGGCTACAAGAGTTAGAAGCGTTGGATGAAAAATATCTGCTAGCTCAACAACGAATCGAGTTTTACCAAGCTCGGATTTTCGAGGCCTTCAACAAGAAAGTCCGGGAAAGAATATTCCAAGTGGGTGACCTTGTCTTGCCAGTTCGAAGATCGATGATAATGACTCACAAGACGGCTGAAAAGTTCGAGCCCAAGTGGGAGGGACCATTTGTCATAGAGACGGTCTACTATAATGGTGCCTACCGGTTGTCCCAGCCCAACGGCGACTTGCTAATGATGCCAATCAACGGCAAGTTCCTGAAAAAATATTATATCTAAATTTTAAACCAGCAACGGATGGTCGCACATCCCCTACAATAGGAGTTTGCTCAACGACGACGGCTTCATAGGCTAACTGCTTCCCTTATGCCTGACGAGTGGCCTCCCCGGCTTGTTTAAACGACGACTAGTCTGCCTCATAGTCCCTGTAGCCGGTCTGGGGCTAGCCACTGCCCCACTAGTCTTCTTGAAGCTCGTCGTAGGAGCTTTCTGGATTCTTGATTTCTTGGAAGCCATGGCAGGAAAAGTTAGGGTTTGAAAGAGGAAGAAGACTATGACAAAAAGATTATGTGGGAAGATAAGCAAAAGCAAGAAAGTTTTCTCTCTCCACCAACAACCCTACTTACAGGGTGCAGCCACGTCAGCGAAAGAAGACGAAACACTTCGTGATCAAGAGAACTCTTCGAACAACATGGGAACGAAAAGTTGGGATCATGATGACCATTCCCTAGAAACGAGGAATTAAGATCAACTTTAATGAAGCGACGGCTTAAGGCATTTAATGCTGAAGCCTAAGCGTGATGACAACATGTCAGTATGCACGCCATGCATTTGCTCAAATAGGACACGTGTCATGCTTCTGTTCAAAGTATTCCGAGCTTGATTCAAGTTCGAAACACTTTGAAGGTGGTCTTGTAGAAGCATGAAAATGCACATATATTATCAAAAGTGCAGGTAGGTGTTCCTGATATCCACCTAGCTTCACAAAAGCGCAGGTGACCAAATGCGCAGACAAAAAAGACAAAATCACATAACAGAAAAGATTATAAAGAGTTTTTTTATTAAAATCATGGCTATAAAGATCTATTGCAGACTCTACATTATTACATAAAAAGAACTAAAAACTTCTAAAGATCTACAAAGGGGTTAATCTTCACAGTGTGATCGTCATGGACCAATACAGAAAATGCCTCAGGGGACTATGGATAGAAGATGTGAATACAGTCGCCATCAAAGTCTGCTCCAACATGGCCCCAGATGCACAACCCCCTTCAGACACGCAGCCTCGCCAGAACTGACCACTTCATAGCCAGACACGGAGGAACTCCAATACGACTAATAAAGCAGTTATTGGTTCGAGCGAGAACTCAGTCCACAGCACGACAGATGGCTCTTTTTAAAAGCGCATTAGCTTCTGTGGCTCTTCGAGCATAACGAAGGCAGCGGGGCAGAGCTCAAGGGAGGGCTCATCGGGTGGGAAGCCAATCCTAACCTCGTAGTTTGGACCTCGAAGACCTCCAAGACGTCGTGCAGGTTCAAACTCCTTACGGTGGACATTCGGGTACTTCTCAAGACCATTTATGCATTCTTCTACAAAGACATCGTCTCTTCGAATGAAGGGATCCACAACCATCAGCCAACTTGTGCAAGGTTAATGGCCGTTCGAAGCTAAGTAAGGATCAAGCATAACGTTTTGAGAAGAAGACGACACTTTAGAAAAACTCCCCTCTATATAGGGTAAGTGTGGTCCAACTAACATGCCACGTGACCGACGGTCAAACTGTCCAGATTAATGGGATGAACCTAGAACTCAGCACAACGAACCTCATTTAATAGGTTCATTCCACTAAGTCCTAGGCCACTAACTTCTCGAATTCCCCCAAGTAACGGCGACAATTAAAGAGGAGGACGACTGACTCAGCCATCAAGGAGAACAGTCATTAAATGATCTTAAAAAAGGATTCGATAGGAACTAGCTCCTTCGACTCAGAAGAGTAGCCAAATACCTGTACCCCCTCTTCGACTAGGAAGCACAGATAACGAATTTCTCCACACGAAGACCTTGCCTCAAAAGTGCGAGCCTTCGCTTCAACTCAGAAGCTCAGCCCATGCAACGGTCCCCTTTATCTGATACGTGGGTGACACCATTACCTGAGGCAAAGCCTACTCGTCACCCCAAAAGCACAGAAGCTCCAAAACGTGGCCTAATCATCGCTCAAAAGCATATAGGCTCTGTTGTCCTCGAAACACAAGTCTGCTCGTCGCCTAGAAGCACAGAGGTTCTGTCGTCTTCGAAACACGGTTCTGCTCGTCGCCCAGAAGTACAAGAGGCTTCGTCATCTTCAAAACATAAGTCTACTCGTCGCTTAGAAGCACAATAGGCTCCGTCGTCTTTGAAACACAGCTTACTTGTCTCCCAAAAGCACAGAGGCTCCGTCGTATTCAGAAGAACGGTCTACTCGTCGCCTAGAAGCACTAAAGCTTCGCCAAAAGTGCAGACAACATGGTCCTAGCCAATCGGTTTGTTTAAACCATCGCTCTAACAGATAAGACAGAGGTTGATTAAGTTGATAAGAGCAATATCTTATTAGTTGGTTTAAAATCACGGATAAGGATAAAGTTTGTTCTTGTGGATGAAGGCCATATCCAATTGGTTTGTTTAAACCAATGACCACTTAAGATAAGACAAAATCCAACTCTATGATGGAATCCAAGATCTACTTGTCTTCATCTGAATAGACGACTTTGAGCAATAGACACGCACTACGTGTCTTTTTCTTCGATTATCTTGATAACCACCCGAGATCTCGATAGAGCGAAATCTCAATGTCTGCCACGTGTCAGCTCAGCAGTAGCCCTCACCCTACAATGATAGTAGATTCTTTCATATCTTAAATCCTAATGCACATCGCATATATGCCCCCTCCCCTAAAAATAGAAGGAGTTTTCCTTCAATAAAGAGGCTTCGAAATCTTCAACTTCGACATCCTCTTGATTGGTAACCCTAGATTTTCAATCACCAGCACCAGAAAGCCAAAGCAAGTTCAACCCATCGTCAGATCATCAACGGAGTAAAGGAGCTGCTGCAGTACTTGATCTCCACCGCCACACTTTTCCAGAAAATTTGTACTTAGATCTCATATTTAGGAATCGATTGTACTCTTTTTACGTTTAAAATACAAAAAGTTCGTATAACATTTTGTCATGGCAAACATACATGAATTGGTCAATGCTGGAGTCTTGGGGGAGGTCAATCACTAGTACGTATGGAAAGCCAAACAGGTAAACCATAGTCTCCGGATGGAACTATGGCGAGATACAAGTTACAGATACCCTCTGACGTTTTGGATCGTTATGGCCGGATACAGATGACTGAATGAAAGTACATGTACACATAGCCTAAGTCCCACCCATGCATGTGAAAGTTGTCCTCTAAATTCACGATAGACGGTTAGGATACCCTTTTGCATATTTGTTGTCTAGGATGGTCTTTGTATTTTTATTTATCTATTATGACAGTTTATATAGCATGATATTATGTATCTTATTACGTTCCTCTGAGGACATGGTGATCTCTCTAGGTATAGACGACGGGCAGTATTCCGAGGAGTATAGTTCCGGTCTAGACTCTTCCTTTGCAGCCGAGGAGGTCTCACTCTCGAAGTCCATTTGATTTTTTTAGTTGATGGACTTATGTAGTTTCTTTATCCAGTTCTATCAGTTGATTTCATTTAGTCGCTGGGTAGTAGATTTTTCTCCACTCTACAGATATTTTATTTTATATTTCAGTTGAGACATTTGATTAGTTATTTCTTTTATTTTTTATTGTAGATGAGATATAGTTGTTGTATGTGACCATGGAATATTAATATGAGCTAGAGTTCATATAACACAGCTTATGTATGTATTCGTAGGTTCCATATATTAGAATAGTTTGCATATATATACAGCTGGCATGTACGTATTCCTAGTCCTACGTACGTTGGGACTCGGGCGTTACATGTATATAGGGTCATATAGATAGAATTTTACCTATAAAAATTTTATCTATGAACTTTTCTTATTTCTAAATAAAGTTCATATAGGTGCTAAATATATATGCACAAAATATGGATTATGTACATATATTTAGAAATATTTTAAAAATATATGAGTACATAAAAATATATGTGATGAAGTACATATATATATGTATATGTAGATAAATATATATATTATATTGAATATATTTTTATTATCTTTAATTACTTTTTTACATTTTATTATGCAAATGGTAGTATTATAATGAATATGTTTGTAACGCCCCAGTCCCAAAATACTTAGAACCAAGTACGTAGACATGCCAGCTGCACATATACGAAGAATACTCCAATATATGGAATACTCGTATACGTACATAAGCTGTAAATATAAAATAATTACAGGCCAGAATATAATCATCTAATCTCATCACAGCTCAACACAAAAGATAATAGAGTCCAAATAATAAATAAGTGTATCAAAGAGATAGCCGGGAGGACATACCCACTCCAAACATCTATAAAAAATAGTCAAAATGATCGGAGTCCAACCTACACAAATAGAAAGAAAAGTGATGTAAAAGTATCCACTAAAATGTCTCAATGAATCAATAATCTAAAAATCAATAAGAGATGTCTCGTCATCGACGTAGGATGGATCAAGTACCGCTCCGTACTCCTACAGGAAATCGTCTAACCCTAGAGAGATAACCAGGTCCTCAGAGGGACGTAACAAGATTCAAGAAAACACCATGCCATGTAAACTGTGATATATAATAAAATAAAAATAAAATGATGCATGCAAAAGGGTGCCTAACCATACTATAATGAATATGCAATTAAGAACAACTTTTACATATGGGAACTCGGGCTGTATAGCAGTGGCATCATCCCTTCCTTCGGGAACCAGTCGCCTCCGACCATAACGTTCGGTGAATGTCAGAGGGAATCAGTAATAAAACGTCCATAACACTCCATGAACGTCAGAGGGAATCAGTAATAGTAAGGTGAACCTGCGTCTCTAGCGGAGCTTCAGGTACAATAACAAATATATATGTGGCCCATACATCAAGGAACTGTTCTTCCCAAATAATGCCTAGTGGAGTCACATCCATGACTCATATGGACCTCTAGTAACTTCAAAGTCCACTAGCATGCGATTCTATTGGCAGTTACTCCTATCCGCCGCACTCCTCATACGAATCGGTGGTCGGTCGACTACACGAGTACGTGTCCTATATATGACTCATAACACATGATAATGCATGTGTCAAGGCCGTGTGAGATATACCAATACCTCAGTATTAATGGGTGGTCACTAGGCTAAGTCAATGCAAGAGAATAAAACAAAAGTAGGTAAAAACGACCGATATAATCGCTTGCACCCAAGTATAACTTGGACGGACAGTGATATAATACTAACAATAGATAAGTAATGCTTAATATAAATAACTGAAAATAAAAAAAAGTAAATCACTGAGTAAGGTGGCAAGGTATCTTGTCTGGTAGTACGGGGATGGCAACTACAAACAATCAATCACGTTAGCAATGGAAACTCAAAATCCTCGAACGGCTCCGGATGCTGAAACAAACATCAAGAACATTCCTGGTGTAAAAGATATATCTAGGAAATGCCTGTCCAAAAGTCCAATTCTGGAATAGGGGCAAAATCATAATTTTGGATCAAAACGATATCCGTCGTTGGACCAATTTTGTACCGAAATACGTGCCAATGTCTATGGTCTCTAAAATCATCAAACTACATATCTATCGATCCAGTTTGAGGAGACAAACTAAATCATATATCTAAAGTTGGATTCCGGCAGGTCATGTGCAATTTTGTCAGTTGGATCGGGTCGTGGACCCGCCAAATAGGTGTTTCGGTCGGCCTTCTCAGAATCGGACCAAACTTGGAACATAAGACCAAAATTTCGATACCGTCCTGTTGGCGTAAGTTTGTCACGATACGACAAACGTACACGAAGTTATGGCCAAGTTTGCAAAAGGGGTATCTCGACGGATACGCACTGATTTCGTCGCGCACACGCAACGAAATCGAGTTCCGTCGGTTCCCACACGTCGGCAACCTCCATACGCGCCTTTCGATACGTATAGTGCACGACCACATCGCCAGTTTTTTAGGGCGCACGCCATATCGAAAAATTTTCTAAAGTTTTTCAGTTTTTGAAACTAAGTTTTTTCTTGATTTTTAGAATCAAATAACTTTACGTATACTTAAAGAAATCATGATCTACAAAATAGGTTGTACTCTCGTATATGTTGTCTATAGGTCTGTTTATGTCAAATTCCAGGTTTCTCATTGGGTCGACCAGGGTTGGCCATCCAACTAGGGTTCCAGGAAGTAATTTATGTCCTATTTGCAACATGATTTCATCGATGTTTACCTCAATTTTTAGGGGAATATAGGCAGCAAATATTGAATCTATTTGAAGGGTTAAATAGAGGGTCATGTTGTCTATCCGTAGGAATTTTCAAAACAAAAAATTATCGAATAGAGATTATAAAAGAAGGCTCAAAAGTGGTGTATCTCGACTGTTTCGAAGAACAGAGTCTCTCTATTTTCTGGCGACCGATGACTTGTGTACGGTGGTCACGTTGGCACGGCAGGCTGCGCAGGGTGTCGAAGGATTGCGCGATGAGACTGGGGAGGCACTGGGCTTGGAAGCTTGTTGATCACGGGAAGTTTTCTGAGGGTTCTTCCTCTCTAATCGTCGGTCAACCGAGATTATATACTCGGTGTTGTAAACCCAAATTAAACTAAGATGTGAATCACCTTCTTAATTGGATTGGATCTCTGGGTATAGGTTTAATTAGGATTCGTATATCTGAGGATTTGGGATGAAATCGAATTAGGATTTGATCAAATTTTGATCCGAAGTTATCCCTATTCTACTCAGCTTCAAGATCGGGTCAGCCTACAGTTTGTTATCTCGCGAGATTCTCAAATCTCGCAAGAAATTAAGATAACATATATATATATATATATATATATATATATATATATATATATATATATATATATATATATATATATATATATATATATATATATATATATATATATATATATATATCAACCATTCTTATATATGTAAGAGTTTATATATTTAGTACATATATATCAACCATTCTTATATATGTAACAGTGTATATATTAATTTGAATCCCCATTCCTATATATATATACATATATAGGGACAGTGGTTATATATGTAAAAGTTTATATATTTAGTACATATATCAACCATTCTTATATATGTAACAGTGTATATATTGATTTGAATCCCCATTCTTATATATAATGTATATATGGGTACTTGTCTATATATCTATTTATATGTACATAAGATTATGAAATATTCTAATAAGGTTTGAACATAATATGTATATATATATATATATATATATATATATATATATATATATATATATATATATATTTTATATATATATATATATATATATATATATTTATTTTTATTTTTTTTATTTTATTTTTTTTAAGGAAATTCATAACATAAAAATGAAAAGCACCCTAGGTGTGGTACAGGCCCACGAGCTGGGCGGCAAAAAAGAAAAGGCAAAGGAAATTCAAAACATAGACTGATGGGGGGTACGTGGCAGCCCGCGCGGGTCCCGAGGGACCAGCTGTCCGCGCGAGAATCGGAGCGAACGGCACGGGCCCCGAGGTGCTGCTCCCGGCGCGGAGTCCGAAGGGAGGGAGTCCCGAGGGGGAACGAAACCCCTGACGACTGCGGGGCCCGAGGTGGGAGGGGGTCCCTCGGGGCTGCCGGGCCGGCGTTGACCACGTCAGGCGGAAAGGCCGCGGCGGAGCCTCGGAAGAAGGGACGGAGGGAGGGCCCATGCCCTGGGAGAGGGAGCACGTCGAGACGTCCTCGGCGAGACCACGACGAAGGGGTGGAAGAGGAGGGAGCCAAGGCGGGAGGTCCGTCACCGCCGGGAGGAGGAGGGGAATGCCGTCGGAGGAGAGGGAAGGACTCGGCGCGCTCCAGGGGGAAGCGGCGACAACGGCAGCCACGGTTGGAGGGACGGAGGGACAGTGGGAAGGGGTCGCCGGAGGAGGGATCCTCCGGGAGGAGCAGGGTCCGGGGCTAGGTCCGAGGAGGGGGGCCGACGAGGAGGGAGAGAGAGCTGATCCGCGGGAGGCACGGAGGGCGGGGACGGCCGGAGGGGGGCGTCGCTGCGGCCAGGGGCGCCGGGGGCCACAGGAAAGCCACCTCGGAGGGAGGCGACGCGCGCGCTAGGGGTAGCGACTCGCTCCCAAAGTGCGAAGGACCGCCTCCACCTGGGGATGGGCGGGGACCCAGACCTACCCCGAGTAGGCCGGGTGTTGCCAGAAGGCGCCGGAGGGAGACAGAGAGGGGGCGGGGACGGAGGGGTCTGCAGCCAAGAAGGGGAGGAGGCTTTCAGCCGCATCGGAGGGAGGGGCCGGAAGGATCGGGAGAGAGGGAGGCTCCGGGAGGGGGACCGGAGGGGGGGGCATCACAGGGGGTGCGGCGGACAGCGCGAGGGGTTCCTCGCCCGGAGGGGCCACAGGATCAGGATCCGACGGCGGATCCGAGGGGGTCAAAGGGGAGGAACCCGCCGAAGGAGGCTGACTCGACGAGCCGAAGCAGAGAGCTGGCAGGGGAGGGGGGGCGGTCACTGCCGCTGGAGGAGAACCGGGGGCTGTGGGAAGGTGAGGCGCTGCGGCGGGGATGACAACTCCGGGGAGCGGCTGGTCTGGGAGCGGCCGAGCAACGCGCATGGCGCCGGGGAAGCCTGGCGGAGGCCCGAGGATGGACGGGACCGGAGTCGGCCGAGGACGCTGGGGGCGGCGTTCCCGACGGCGCCGAGAGCGGCGACGTCGCCGAGGGGGGAAGGGAATGGGGGAGGGTCGCCGCACGCAAAGCAAACGCCGGCTGCGGGGTGGGGCCAAGAGGGCTTCGGCCGAGTGAAGAGGCCGGAGAGGGCGGGGGACGCCCGACGAGCGAGGGGACGGCCGGGGGAGTCCGGCCACCTGCCAAGACAGGGGGCAGGGGATCACCAACCTCTGGGATCCCCACATAATGATTTTATTATATATATATATATATATATATATATATATATATTTTATATTTATATATATATATATATATATATATATATATATATATATATATAAAGGGAAAAAATCTAAGAGGTAGCAATTATAATAAAAATCAATTTTTGTACACAATATACAAAAGGGTACCATTTCCTATAAGATCCTATATAAACATCATATGATTATTAACTATTTATTTCCAATTAAAAGCCAAATATATTTTTAAATAATAATAAAAATTGTCGGAGTTTACATCCTACCCAACTTATAAAAATTTCGTCCTCGAAATTAAATCTACGGTAGGGGGTATGCAATGGAATGTAATCGAAAATAAAATTTATGCGGGAAAGTCGTACCTTGGTTTTCGAACAAATAAGGGGTACATATAAAAGAAAACAATATTGGCTCTATATCCTACAAGATAAGGTATCCTTGGATCATGGCTCTACCCAACTTATAGAAGTTGGCTATCATGAAAATCATCGTAACAAGGCTTCTGTGAAGGACAATTTCTAAAGAGTGGCACAGGAATATTGGGCCTTTCTAACTGCATACACGAACTCTAAGGAGCAAGGTATTCTTATGGTGTTCTCGGTTAATACATTATAAAGAACAAATTCTGATTTAACATTGCTCAAATATGGTTATGCTCCAGCAAGACAGTAGAGATTGTATTGGTCGAAAAAAAACTGGGACGAAATCGTACAGAGGGGTTTCATATGGAATGAATCTTGGGTTTAATTTATATTGGCTGGACAAAATCTCGTAGGATCAATCTAAACCATCCCTATTAGGTTAGAGTAACCTAGAACATATTTTAACTCAAGTGGTTGGGCTAGTTCCGAGTCGGGTTGGTTAAATAGGTGTCGTAAGTATGAAAACGTGTCTTTCGTGACTTTTGTGTATAAGTAGCATACAGGGTCTCAATTTGGTGGCACACTAGTGGTATGTGCGTAGTGGGCTTCGAGTAGGTCATAGCCATATATTAGGTTGAAAGATTTAAGTCGAGGTTGGTTATCTAATTGTAGTCGAAAAG
The DNA here is from genome assembly GCA_029216955.1 of Iris pallida. Classification (NCBI taxonomy): domain Eukaryota; kingdom Viridiplantae; phylum Streptophyta; class Magnoliopsida; order Asparagales; family Iridaceae; genus Iris; species Iris pallida. The sequence goes on from JANAVB010037818.1 coordinate 1,581,626, forward strand.
TACATCGGTATTATGGTAAGGGTTATAGCTAGTCCTTTTTGACCTAAAAGTCGTATCATAAAAATAGAGTACAAAAAGACGTGTTTTAGTAGGACATGATATGTCTACATAAAGGTGGAGTCGTCAATGTCTTGTATGTGAAATTTGTTGGAAGGTAACAGCTGGTCTCGTGCTTCGAATATTAATACCACGGTTGGGGACACCAAATGATCTAAATGAAAAGTGGGAGTTCATGGGGCACTAATTATCATCCTAATGGAGATTAACTTATCCTGATCAATCGATAATACTAGTACACTACCATCTATATCCTGCCGTAATTCTTTTCCAGAAGTTAACGAAGACACAATTCTATGGTTTAATGAAGTTAGAATGATTCAAGTCGGGATATCATACCTCAAAGTTTGATTATGGAAGAATACTACACGATGTAATAGGAAACGTAATACGGTGGATATGAATCAAGTTTGAAGATCGTACCTCGATTTCAAACCGATGTAAATAATTGTATATATATAGCTTCCATGGCTATAGATGGTATGGCGAACTAAAGAGGACATTCTGGGTCTATCTTTCCTCAAATACTAGCATCTGTTTTTCCGAAATCAGTAAAGGCAAAGAAATAATAAGGGTTCAAGGGAGAGGGAATCAAATGCGAATACAGGGTTCTAGAGACGATTTGAAACTTCAAATAGAGTTGTCAAGGCAGTTGCGGATGAGATCCTAGAGTCATCTATTTCTCAATCCGTGGAGGATAATCAATGAAGAGCGAATCAAATGCACTAAGGTTGATGAGACCATAATACACTGATTCTAATTAGATAATATGTTAGTGGGCATCCCCAATAAACACATGTCATGAACAAGCTCGATAAGGATATGCTTGTAAAACTAAGCTATAATTGCGGCATTGGTCAAGTTAATAATATAAGTATGCATAATTTATGATTGAATGTTATGATTGAATGAAAACACAAGTAGTTCAAGGTTTAAGAATCTAAGCCATGTCCGGTGTTCGTGCTTATACAGTCATCCTACTGTTTGATTTTCTTTGGCTCTCGAAGATCCCCTGCGACTAGAGTGAAGGCTCTCGAAGATCCCCTGCGGCCAAGTGAAACTAAGCCGCAGAAGGAGTACTCCTGGAGTGTCACGGCCCGCACCCACCGTGAGGGTACGAGTACGTAACAACGCCCAGCCTACGCCGCAGTATCGGCGGTAGAACGCTGTTCTAGGTCATGAACTATAACTAGCATAATATGAATACTCTCCATAAGGAGGCCAATACAGAGGTATAACTCAATCACAATCTAAGGTAGAATGATGAAGATAGATAAACATAAAATCCAAAAGAAATACAGGAGATAGAAGTCTAAGTGTCTAAGATAGAAGTCTAAGTGTCTAAGATACATAATCCCAGAAATATATCTCAAAACTCAAATACAGTAATCCACAAGTAAATATAACTCCAGACAAAATGAAATAACTATCTAAACAACCTTTACTGTGTCTCCTCTAGGCTAGCAGGCAATCCCAGGCTATCTGTAAAATTTATCAACAGGTCCAGTCAGGACAGGAGCGAGCATAATACATCTTATGCAGTTCATATCATGTCAGGAAATATAAAGCAGGCAATAGAATAAGATACATGAAACGCTGTAAGAAGATGTACATAAAAACATGAGAGATATTTGATAACTGAAAATATATATACATGATAAGTAAGAACTGTAAGTGACTAGTGATGTAGAGTACGAGATGGCATATAATTAGCTTAGGTTGAACATGATGTACATGAGTGAACATGTAGGACATCAGCCAATAAGGCTGTATTATACATGATAAAACATAAAAAGTAACAGAGTGAACATGATGGGTAAATCACATGACCATTTATACTCACCCCTACCAACAATCAGTACACAAGGATCCGTTCAAGTTACGTTACGGACATGATGTTTTGGTTATACAAGAAATACATGAGGAAACATGAGCGTATATGAAAGAACATGAGAGTACATGAACGTACATGTAAGAACATGAGAGAACATGAGTGTACATGAATAACGCAGAAGCAAGGAATACATGATGTACATGAAACACATGTCATAAAGTATCCGATACGCCCGCTAAGGGGGTAACATCCCAAGAAGAGATCCGTATAGTACCAATCCGTGATGATAACGTGACAGCATCAAGTAAAAGTAATCTAGAGCAAGAATATAATTCGTGACAAGTATGAAACGATCAGAGAATGTACTCGCCTAATATATGAATGTCCAAGGTAAAGATACTGTCCGAGGAGAGGTGTCTGGCTCCTAATTAGAACAGCACAAGTCACAACATGTCCAGAAGGGTAATATAAAGCACTACAATGCATTCTACATGAATCTAGGTCAAACTAGGCCAAATTCAACCCTTGGTCAACTCTGGTCAACTGCACTAGTCAAACTAGGTCATGTCCTAACCCAGTAAGTCTTACTAGGCCTAACCAAGACTATCCTAGCAAGCACACATCAATACAAGACTATACAAGCCAACATACACCCAACTCTATATAGCATGCAATTATTCAATACTCAAATAGGCAAGAATTCACATTGGATATACACTAGGTAATCTATTACTTTAAGCTATATATGTCTACACATATATACACATGCATATATTGGTATTCAACATTAGGTCTATAATCATGGCATTTCAAATGGTTATATAAACTTATATATTACAACACAATATGCTAACATATATATAATATACATACATAGCTAAGTTAACTATATTCATAAATACTTATTTAAGAGGCTATGTGTGTGTTTGTGAACATAGCAAAGGAGTATGTGAGGGTTAAATGGGCATACATAGTGTATACATATCAAAGTGTAAGTGAACAATGTGTCAAGTGTGATAGTGTCAACATAGTGTAAGGGGGTACATGAGGTAATATAGGATTTGTGTTAACATAGAACATTACATCTCATTAACTTGTATATTACATACATTATATCTATTATTACATTACATTCATGCTTGCATTCATTCATCATTCATTATTCTCTTGTACCACTATATGTACCATACATTACATACTATGGAACCTACATATTCATTACAAGCCATGCTTATACATGCTTACATTAGATAGGATACTTACACCTCATACATTATTTATTTAACCATTTACTCATGCTTGTATTCTTTATTTAATTACATAATGTATATACATTAACATGGGTTAAAATCAAATAGAATATTATATTACACACAAGGGTGCACAAAATACATATGCCGAATAGTAACTCATACTAATAATCAATACCGTACCATCTCAGCATGAATTAAAATTTAGGATTAAAGTATGTTATAGATCTATGTTTAGCTTTCCGAAACTTTAAACGGATCACGTTTTCGTTTCCGGAAACTCCCGAAATCGCGAAAACACCGAGAACGCATTTATCTTTCGTACAGCTGACACTCAAATAATTCTCCAGAAAGTTACAGAAAGAATTAGACCTAATAATACTTGTTTTTGAAAAGCTAACTACAATATGCTTCTTTTAAAAAAAATGGGAGATTAAACCGAGCTTTGAGCTAAATGTTATGACATTTCTAAGTTAGGGCTGAAATTAAAAACGTGAATAAAAATCATGACGGATTTGGGTAGTTTGAGACAAAAGAACACAAGTATATAACATAATATATCAAGAACTCACTCTCTACACTAATATATATATAAGACACTATAGAACACATTTCCAATACAAAATATGAGATTAAATATGTAATAATTTATTCATACATAACAACAACACATAGTGTGTCCAAATTTGGGATTTTCCCACATGGACACAACCACAACACAAAGGACACTCCTATGACCTCCAAATGGACACGAAATGGACACAAACGGAGATACAACTATGGGGTCATTCCTATGGGTTCAAAATAGACCTATATGCATGAGGAAATGAAAAGGAGAAGGGATTTATACCTCCCGGTAGATCGAATCGAAGAAAAGCCTTCCCGGAGCGACACCGACACGTAGAGATTCCAAAAGGACACGAACGAGCTCCGAATCCTTCCAAACTTGGGTAGCTTCCTCCTTGGCTAGAATGGAGAAGGAAAGAAGAAGATTTGGTGGTGAAATAGAATGATTTGGTGGAGAAATTGCTAGGGATTGCTCTTTAGGAATTTGGGAAAGAACAAGAGAGAGAGTGTAGATGAGAATAATGAAATGAACTTGAGCCTATCCTCTCCCAAAGTGGCTGGCCATATGGGGCTATTTGTCCTATTATGGTAAGGTCCAAAATGCCCCCACTAACCTATTATATGAGTATTAGGAAATTGCTAATTGGTTGGGGCTAAATTAGTCATTCTAAAGTCTCTAATCACACTAACCTTATCCATAATAATTAGTCTAACCTCTAACTAAAATATTTCTATCATGTGGACTAAAATTAATATCATGTGGGCCATGCCTAACTAGTGTGTGCGTCCCACTAGAGTCAAACTACCCCCGGGTCCCCGTTTCAAGTCGGATTGAGTTGAAATTCGAACCCGACTCAAATAATCCCAAAACAATATCATAAATAATAAATAATATCAAAATAATTCAAAGAGATCAAATACAAAAATATCCTTAGGCCAAAAATGACATTAAAATATCATAATCACATGGTTAGGCTCTAGGTCAAACAGTCTCTAGGATTTCACTAGCAAAACGTCAAAACCACAAGTCATTGATTTAAATAATTTTAAAATAATTTAAAATCACCAAAAATCATATCATGAATTAAATATTATTATTAAAATAAACACGAAATTTCAAAATTACCCTCATTTGGGAAACTGGGTGCTACAACTCTACCCACCTTAGAAAAATTTCGTCCTCGAAATTAAAATATCCATACTCCCTCTAGGTCAAACCCCCACAATCAAAGTCCCAGATTAAAAATCATGTGATCAAAAGGATGACATACAGGGTCATGGCATACGGTGGTAGTGAAAGTCTCATTTAGGTATACTAGTCATGCTAACCGAAACGGTCATCGGGTATCAAAACATACAAGCAATTTAGGGTGCTAAACTAGAGAAGTTACAGAAACAACAAACCATCAAAACTGTAAGGCGGTCTACCATCCTATATGAAACTGGTACTTATCAAAACAAAATAAAGGCAACTACCAATTATCTGAAAAAGGGTACAGAAAATCAAATTCAAAAATTAAGGAATTGAAAATCACTTGCATTGAAATCCAAATCACAATATATATATACAGAGAGAGCGTTGGAGAGGAAAAACTAGCATTATGTAATATTATGTGGTTTGTGTGTGTATGGGTGTATGTGAAATATACATGAAATTGTATATGAGCTATCCTGTTACACTACTCATGGCATATGGGTTAACAACCTACAATACACAACCTATTTAATCATAACATGCATGGCTAAACATAAACATCTATAAGAGGTAGAGATTTAGTTATGTATATACATATATTATAACATGTATGCCTAAGCTCTATATATATCTATACAAGTATGTGATCATAACATAGAGAGGAAAGGTTAGGTTACATGACAGCGTATACTAAGTTAGGGTGTGTGTGTATCCTTGTACAGGGTTATAGCTTAGTATTGAAAGGTTAAACCCAGTTTTAGTTCAGCATTTACATACAAAATTTGAAAATAAGCTAACATTTAAACCAGTGTAAAATTAACATAATACAGTCTCAGATTTTACAAATTTAACATAACTTAACCAATTTCTCTAAAAATTGAAACTCTGCAGATGTCATACGTGTGCAGTTATGTAGACAAAACTAATAACATGAAATTTATATTTAAATTACGAATTTAAACTGGAAAAGCAGAAAACCAGAAATATTGGGGTTTTGAAAATTTTAACATTAACAACATATTAATATGTATTTAGATAGGTGGAAAATCAAGTGTAGCATGCATACGTATCAGGCAAGTGTCCACTATGTAAATATACTCATATATTCTCATGTCCCAAAAAAATTAATTCTACGTTAAGACCAACATTTAGATTCCTACCAAGATCGCAAAATAGGTGATTGACGAAATCAAGGCAGTTTTATTATTATTATTCAATACTAGAATAATAGCAAGAAGGAAATAACGATAAAAGCTGTTTGCTTATTTGCCTAAAAGAAGGAACCATTTTGAAACCAGAGCTAAATATCAAATCCAAGATAAAGTCTAGCAAAATCATCGATTCATTGTATTAAGAAGAAACTCATAGCAAGAAGTTACATAAGCTACTCCTAAGTTAAATAATTAGAAGCAAAACAAAGCAAAACAAATAATAATTCTTTTTGAAGGACTGCATCAAAGTAGAGAAAACATGCTTGAAAATATTTAAGGTACAATCTGATAATCATATGCGTCTATCCAAAATCATGGTACTCTAAATCCCTGTCATACTAGTAAGCAAGGCTACGATAATCACAGAGTCCTTGACTTATGCACATACCTCTAGAATTATGGTATTTAACATTTTTACGGTGCCGCTAGCTTGGCTGCGAAAACCTTAAATTTCCACACCCGAGAAATATATCCAGAGTCAGACTATATGTCCTCACCATGCTGGCTAATGTGACTATAGAAGACTAGATTCTATAACATAGATGACCTAGCCCATATAATTTTATCTTGTCAAAAAAATTAAATTAAATCAACAATGAATACCCATAAATCAAATCAAATTTATCAACGAACTTCAAAATTCAAAATGAACAAAAATCCATCAAAATATAACTCGGATGCAATAGCTATCATCAAGATTCAAAATTCGACAATCATTCATCAAAATCAATGAATACAACTCAAATTCAACCATAATCTATCAAAATCAAATTAACAACAGTAAGTAAAATAAATCAAATCAAGGGAAAAAAGAGTTCTCAAATCGAAGTTAAAATAAGATTCTCAAGGGTCGTTCCGGGAATCTCTCAAGGGTTCCTAACTGTGATTGAGTACCTTCAAGATATATCCTATTCCTACTGCAGGCTGTAGTGGTACTCAAGTTCAAATACCACTACATAAACTCGACCTGCATGGGCCACCACTAAAAACGTGTCACGACCCGCACCCACCGTGAGGGTACGAGTACGTAACAACGCCCAGCCTACGCCGCAGTGTCGACGGTAGAACGCTGTTCTAGGTCATGAACTATAACTAGCATAATATGAATACTCTCCATAAGGAGGCCAACACAGAGGTACAACTCAATCACAATCTAAGGTAGAATGATAAAGATAGATAAACATAAAATCCAAAAGAGATACAGGAGATAGAAGTCTAAGTGTCTAAGATACATAATCCCAGAAATACACCTCAAAACTCAAATACAGTAATCCACAAGTAAATACAACTCCAGACAAAATGAAATAACTATCTAAACAACCTCTACTGTGTCTCCTCTAGGCTAGCAGGCAATCCCAGGCTATCTGTAAAATTTATCAACAGGTCCAGTCAGGACAGGAGCGAGCACAATACATCTCATGCAGTTCATATCATGTCAGGAAATATAAAGCAGGCAATAGAATAAGATACATGAAACGATGTAAGAAGATGTACATGAAAACATGAGAGATATTTGATAACTGGAAATATATATACATGATAAGTAAGAACTGTAAGTGACTAGTGATGTAGAGTACGAGATGGCATGTAATTGGCTTAGATTGAACATGATGTACATGAGTGAACATGTAGGACATCAGCCAATAAGGCTGTGTTGTACATGATAAAACATGAAAAGTAACAGAGTGAACATGATGGGTAAATCACATGACCATTTATACTCACCCCTACCCACAACCAGTACACAAAGATCCGTTCAAGTTACGTTACGGACATGATGTTTTGGTTATACAAAAAACACATAAGAAAACATGAGCGTACATGAAAGAACATGAGAGTACATGAACGTACATGTAAGAACATGAGAGAACATGAGTGTACATGAATAACGCAGAAGCAAGGAATACATGATGTACATGAAACACATGTCATAAAGTATCCGATGCGCCCGCTAAGGGGGTAACATCCTAAGAATAGATCCGTATAGTACCAATCCGTAATGATAACGTGACAGCATCAAGTAAAAGTAATCTAGAGCGAGAATATAATTCGTGACAAGTATGAAACGATCAGAGAATGTACTCGCCTGATATCTGAATGTCCAAGGTAAAGATACTGTCCGAGGAGAGGTGTCTGGCTCCTAATTAGAACAGCACAAGTCACAACATGTCCAGAAGGGTAATATAAAGTACTACAATGCATTCTACATGAATCTAGGTCAAACTAGGCCAAAGTCAACCCTTGGTCAACTCTGGTCAACTGTACTAGTCAAACTAGGTCAAACTAGGTCATGTCCTAACCCAGTAAGTCTTACTAGGCCTAACCAAGACTATCCTAGCAAGCACACATCAATACAAGGCTATACAAGCCAATATACACCCAACTCTATATAGCATGTAATTATTCAATACTCAAATAGGCAAGAATTCACATTGGATATACACTAGGTAATCTATTACTTTAAGCTATATATGTCTACACATATATACACATGCATATATTGGTATTCAACATTAGGTCTATAATTATGGCATTTCAAATGGTTATATAAACTTATATATTACAACACAATATGCTAACATATATATAATATACATACATAGCTAAGTTAACTATATTCATAAATACTTATTTAAGAGGCTATGTGTGTGTATGTGAACATGGCAAAGGGGCAAGTGAGGGTTAAATGGGCATACATAGTGTATACATATCAAAGAGTGTCAAAGTGTAAGTGAACAATGTGTCAAGTGTGATAGTGTCAACATAGTGTAAGGGGGTACATGAGGTAATATAGGATTTGTGTTAACATAGAACATTATATCTCATTAACTTGTATATTGCATATATTATATCTATTATTACATTACATTCATGCTTGCATTCATTCATCATTCATTATTCTCTTGTACCACTATATGCACCATACATTACATACTATGGAACCTACATATTCATTACAAGCCATGCTTATACATGCTTACATTAGATAGGATACTTACACCTCATACATCATTTATTTAACCATTTACTCATGCTTGTATTCTTTATTTAATTACATAATGTATATACATTAACATGGGTTAAAATCAAATAGAACATTATATTACACACAAGGGTGCACAAAATACATATGCCGAATAGTAACTCATACTAATAATCAATACTGTACCATCTCAGCATGAATTAAAATTTAGGATTAAAGTATGTTATAGATCTATGTGTTAGCTTTCCGAAACTTTAAACGGATCGCGTTTTCATTTCCGGAAACTCCCGAAATTGCGAAAACACCGAGAACGCGTTTGTCTTACGTACAGCTGACACTCAAATAATTCTCCAGAAAGTTACAGAAAGAATTAGGCCAATTAATACATGTTTTTGGAAAGCTAACTTCAATACGCTTCTTTTAAAAAAATGGGAGATTAAACCGAGCTTTGAGCTAGAAGTTATGACATTTCTAAGTTAGGGCTGAAATTAAAAATGTGGATAAAAATTATGACGGATTTGGGTAGTTTGAGACAAAAGAACACAAGTATATAACATAATATATCAAGAACTCACTCTCTACACTAATATATATATATATATGAGACACTATAGAACACATTTCCAATACAAAAATATGAGATTAAACATGTAATAATTCATTCATACATAACAACAACACATAGTGTGTCCAAATTTGGGATTTTCCCACATGGACACAACCACAACACAAAGGACACTCCTATGATCTCCAAATGGACACGAAATGGACACAAATGGAGATACAACTATGGGGTCATTCGTATGGGTTCAAAATAGACCTATATGCATGAGGAAATGAAAAGAAGAAGGGATTTATACCTTCCGGTAGATCGAATCGAAGAAAAGCCTTCCCGGAGCGACATCGACACGTAGAGATTCTAAAAGGACACGAACGAGCTCCGAATCCTCCCAAACTTGGGTAGCTTCCTCCTTGGCTAGAATGGAGAAGGAAAGAAGAAGATTTGGTGGTAAAATAGAATGATTTGGTGGAGAAATTGCTAGGGATTGCTCTCTAAGAATTTGGGAAAGAACAAGAGAGAGAGTGTAGATGAGAATAATGAAATGAACTTGAGCCTATCCTCTCCCAAAATGGCTGGCCATATAGGGCTATTTGTCTTATTATGGTAAGGTCCAAAATGCCCCCACTAACCTATTCTATGAGTATTAGGAAAGGGCTAATTGGTTGGGGCTAAATTAGTCATTCTAAAGTCTCTAATCACACTAACCTTATCCATAATAATTAGTCTAACCTCTAACTAAAATATTTCTATCATGTGGACTAAAATTAATATCATGTGGGCCATGCCTAACTAGTGTGTGGGTCCCACTAGAGTCAAACTACCCCCGGGTCCCCGTTTCAAGTCGGATTGAGTTGAAATTCGAACTCGACTCAAATAACCCCAAAACAATATCATAAATAATAAAATAATATCAAAATAATTCAAAGAGGTCAAATGCAAAAATATCCTTAGGCCAAAAATGACATTAAAATAACATAATCACATGGTTAGGCTCTAGGTCAAACAGTCTCTAGGATTTCACTAGCAAAACGTCAAAACCACAAGTCATTGATTTAAATAATTTTAAAATAATTTAAAATCACCAAAAATCATATCATGAATTAAATATTATTATTAAAATAAATACAAAATTTCAAAATTACCCTCATTTGGGAAACTGGGTGCTACATGGAGACCCCATGCGGCTAAGAAATATCGAGCCACAGAAGCAAGGCTCTCGAAGACCCCATGCGACTAAGTGGATTCGAGCCGCAGAGGAAGGCTCTCGAAGATCCCATGCGGCCAAATAAAACCAAGCCGCAGAAGGAAGGCTCTCGAAGAACTCATGCGACCAAGTGAAACCAAGCCGTAGAAGCAAGTTCTTGAAGATCCCATGCGGCCAAGTGGAACCGAGCCGCAGAAGAAAGGCTCCTAAGTCTACTATACGACCAAAAAGATTTAGGCACTACTTTGTGGGGAGAACACGTGATAATTTGACCAAGTCTCAACCACCCAGATTTGCTACAACAAAGAAATCTCAACAACCCCCACCATATGGCAGCCCAAGATCGAGTCTTCGTGTGTTGTTACAGACATGTGGCCACGTGGCCCTCTATGCGGCCCAAAATCTACTTTATGCAGGAATAACTATAAATAGCAGGGTATCACACCCATGCTAAAGGTTGGCAATCAAAGACTGGCAAATTTTTTCAAGAGCAAAGACTATCTGATAGTCCAAGGAGTAAGGCAGAGCTGCTACACTTTCTCGAGCCTCCATCGCCCCTCCCAGAATCAAAAAGACAATTGTACTTAGATTGTTTTTTAGGATTTCTTTCTAGGCTCTCTTTTGTACTTTCAAAGTTTGTAATCAAATCGAGTTTCTCTGTAATTCTTGTTTTGATATTTAATGGCAAACACGATGGTGACTCTGCTGGAGATGTACTTCTCCTCCGATGAGAAGTTGGTGACGCAATCCGACGCGTCTAAGCTCGGCTCTACACACCAAATGTTTGTGGTTCGTTTTGACCAACAAGCATTCAAAGAAATGCTCTCTGAAGGGAGCGCCAGCCCATCACAGAAACGAGCCAACCCGAAGAGAACTCGCGGGACGTCGAAGCACAAAACTGCTGACCCTCGCCAGGTTTTCGAAGAAGCTTCTTCTGTGGCCCAAGACGGTAATTAAAGCTCTCCTGTGGCCTTGCTTCAGACTGCAGAGAACCCCACTGTCCCCAAATCTAGCAAAGAAAAATACTACGATGCTAAGCTTTTAGGGGCACAAGGGAAATCCATGCGGACGAAAAAGAGGTCGCATAAGAAAAATAGACAGACTGCCTATGCGGCAGCCAACTTTGGCCACAGGCAGATGGCCAATACGGCAGCCATTCCTGGCCACAGACAGGCTGCCCCATGCGGCCCTGCCAGAAGCTCTGTTTTCGATCGTCTCTTATGCGGACCCGATCCCATACAGTCCATTGAGAATGAGGAATGTTCCAATCTGGACTCTTCTTACTATGCGCCTTCGGGTGCTAAGTCCAAGAAGTCTAGGGCAGTACGGGCCCAACAAGCCCAGTCAACTGTTCAAGCTACTGACCATCAGCGGGCACCGTTAACTGTTATGTGAGCTCCAGATGAAAAGTTGTACAGAACCACCCGCGTCCAGCCCTCTGGGGCAAACGAACAGGATAGGTCCCAAAAGTCTTCCTATAATGATCGAGAGCAAGTACTTTTTCTAGCCTCAGATCAGGAAGCAAATATGATATCTACGCACATGTGCGCTCAGGATACCCGAGCCCACAAAATGGATGCAAAGGTAGATCAATCTGCCCTTGACTTACGAGAAGTACTCATCCACAAACGCAAGAAGAGAGAGGCAACATTGGCATACGGTGAGCCCTCCCTAGGACATCACTGTACCCAAGTTGTCATCAACTGCTGCTGCGATAAGTCGGCAGCACCTGAAGATCGACAGTCCGTTTTTCAACGACTGCACCAGCCAGTATCTGTCCGACGATAACTCGAAAAACAGGTACAAATTTTAGGAGACGAGGAATTTTCTTTCACCTTCTGTAATTTAACTCGGAAGGTTCCTGCCGGCATGGAAGGAAAGAAGACAGGCTCCTCCAGCCCGGCAATCTCAGCCAGCACTACAAGGAAACTCTCATCTGGAGGATTACCGTCGACAACCACAGTGGGTGTCTACCTAGGCACCAGTTCCAGAAAGAAGCTTCCAACACCCGGGGGTGCATTTTCGACCTTCCTGGGGGTAGATAAAGCTGGGGGTAGAAGTCCCCTCAATGTATCCGACAACCCGATGTTCCAAGAGGATACACAAGAGGTAGCGATCCACTGGAATTATGCAACAGACTTGGACGTCCACGAGGGTGACCGCCTTCGCCAAGACGATGCAGCTTCTTACACAGGAGGTGGCACACCTTTCAAATTCAAGGAGGAGGACATTCCGACGTTCTCCTATGATTTCTCTGTACGAGGGTACGATATGGAAAGTACATCCTCTACGGTCCCATCTGTCTCTCCCCACCTGCGGACAGTATTTATGGCAGAAGATGATCATGAAGGACCTACGGATCGACAACGTCTAGAAGTACTTGAAGCCATGCTCCTATCCTTGGTCAAGTCAGTAGACGAAATCAAAGCTGCCTTGCCGACTCAACAAGCAAGGATGCCTGGACAAACAAGCTTGGGACCCGTAGTCAATGCGGACTCCAACACGACCGCTCCTCCTTTGGGTGATAATCCTCTAGGAGCATCCGATCCTTCAGCTACAGATGAAGCCAGGGAAGCAAGGAGGGAAGTTCAAGAGCTTCGAGCAATGTTTAATACCCGAGACTCCTCCAACGACCTCAGAATACGGCAGCCGTATCCCGTTGCGTGGAGAGATGTTCCTTTTCCGCCACGGTACAAACTGTTTCATATCGATTTATATGACGGAAAGACTTCTGCCAGCCGGTATATAACTTATTTTGAGGTCACAACAGACCACTTGCCGCATAGTGACGCCATTCTCATACAATTATTTATCGGAGCATTGGAGGGGATCACGTTCGATTGGTACCGCAATCTCCCGGACAACTGCATCCATTCCTTTGACGGCTTTAAATGCATGTTCCTAAAAAGATTTTATGAGGTGGGACATGATGTAACAATGTCGTCTCCTATGGACTTCGTTCAAGGAGAGAGGAAGCCAACGAGGAATTATATCGAGCGATTTTGCCAAACCGCGATGAGATTGCCCCAAGGCAATCATGAAAGCTCCTTGATTGAAATCTGCCAGAAGAAGTTGCTCCCCGTAATCAGCCTTTGGATGGGCGAACATCAATTCAGGGACTGGACGACCTTTATCATAAGTGCTACCAATGTGGAGGCAAAGTTAAAGAAGGCTCGCCAGCTAGGATTGCACATCCCAGACGGAGATGACAAGGGCAAACGTCCTGGTACCACCTCTAACAACAATGGTGGCGGCACCTCCAATAACTAGAACAATAAAAGCAAACAGGCCATGGTTGCTAGTACCACCAAAAAGCCCGAACTGAAGCAAGCAGAAGTTCCGAAGCCCAAAGAGATGACATACTCCTTTGAAGATAGACATGTTAAGCCTATCTTCGACATGCTCCTGAAGGTGGGTAGGATCCGGCTCCGTGATATAGAGCGTGAGCCTCGACCAGCAGAGATCGAGGATCCGAAGTATTATCACTTCCACCGCTATGTCCACCACCCTACGCAGGAGTGCTTCACATTAAAGTGGTACATCTAGAACCTCATCATCTCCAATGCTCTGTCGCTGGATTTCGAAGAGGTTACCGTGGCTGCAAACATGGTATTTGTTCAGTTCAGTGACTTTCCTCCAATAAAAACTTAAGACGGGGTAGTACCTGTTCCCCGGGCAACGATGGGGGTTACTAATCTTATGCCTGTCCGGGACCAGATGACTGGGTCGGTGCCTCTCACCACATCATGAGGAGAGGTCATGTGGGTGCACCCAGACTTAGTACCCAAAGTTACCCAGGCGGTGCCATCTTCAACCAACAAAAATAAGGACAGAAAGTCCAGATCCTACCATACAATCTCAGCCGAAGCTGAGGAGGCGACGGCCGTTGTTACTCGGTCTGGTGCACAAGTCCAGCCCACTCTGGGTAATTCAATAGAAGACCCTCAGCCGATAATTCTGCCTGCTACTGATGTTCCGAGGCCATTTCAGCCTCCGTCAGCAGACAGATCCAAGCCGAAGGAAACCCGCTTCGACAGGCCGCTCCGTAAGGATGTACCTCAGGGGCTGGAGAGACCTTACAACTTTGACATACTAGCACAACTGGCTAATACGCCAGCAATGTTGTTGTTATACGAGCTCCTAAGGCTCTCCAAGGATCTTCGTGTCGTATTGAGTGAAGCACTCCAGAATACTGACGCCTACTTAGCTCAGGTCAAGCCTACAGGGGAGGATGCGCCAACAAATCTTTCAGACGCAATGCCCAACATCGTATTCACCCTACAGGACATGTTAATCAAAACCAACTTGCATGATCGCCCCTTGTACTACACTGGATACATAGGCGAGATGCACATCGATCCTGGCTCATCAATAAGCATTATCCCGAAAAGCTTGCTTCAACTCCTCGGCATTCCTTTGCACCGGCTAGCGACGACCAACACTGCCATTAGCGGTTTCAACTCGGGAAGGAGCTATCCCCTGGGAAAGATCCGCTTGAAATGTCAGATTGGCGACCTGAAGACGGAGGTTACCTGCTACGTCATAGACGCAGATACGTCCTACAATATCCTCTTAGGGCATCCGTAGATACATGACTATATGATCGTGCCGTCCACACTCAACCAGTGCTTCAAGTATGTCAGTAAGCACGGCTTCGTGAAGATGGAATTCGTCGACATCGATCCCTTCAAAGGGGTTGAGTCTTACTATTCTTCGGACTGACGAACTGGAGGCCGTAACAGGGTCAGAGGAACCTCTGAAAATCCATCTCCAGGCCCATAAGCCGGGCAAAGTCGTACCCCTTATATATATATATATATATATATATATATATATATATATATATATATATATATATATATATACCTATTGTGTATAAACCTATATATAGATATACTCACATGTATAGGTATATAAAATAATATATTTATGCACACACTTTAGATAAATACAAGGAAAACTTAAAAAAGTATTTTAAAATATAACCCATGCTTGTGCCATAAATTTTATTTCTAAAATATATTTCAAACATAACCATTCTCTATAAAATAATTATTGGGCCAACAAAATAAATTACGAAATATATATAAAATATATGTCTACTTGGATGTCTTTGGACACACTACATGACTATCCGGATCTGGGTTTGGTTCGAGTCAAGTCCGAGCTACTCTGGTACAACTAGGCCTCCTGAAAAGTCAAAAGTCTCAATAAAAACTAATTAAATCATTTACAGGGGTCAAGTCACAACTTTGACTGATTTTCCTAGTTGGGATACAGCTATGGCTAGATTTTCCCTAGCATGACTAATACACTAGTCAAAGTACACAACTACACTATCCGTGTCAAAATTCCTAGTCATCATGCGCCTCAAATTTAACCATGACTAAGGCCATATATATATAGTATTAGGCTATTATAAATATAATCATATATATACAAAATTGTATATAAATCTATTTGGCCTAAAATAAATTCAAAATAACCCTACTAAGTCATGGCAACCTAATCATGGCTCTACCAAGTGGGGTTGGCTAGGTTAGGGTCCAAATATATTTTTTAGTCAAATCAAACTCGAAAAATAAACCAATGAGTCTTTGTGTCATTCCCAAATAAATAGCATATGGGAACCCGATTGGGTGGCACAACCTAGGCATGTGTGTCATAGGATCAAAATGGGTCAAATTATATATTGGGTCGAATTGTTTTGATTTATGTCGAGCCCCGGACTCAGGTTGGTAGTTAGGTCCAGAATTACAGTAAACAGTCAATTGACCTAAATTGACCCGAAGTTATGTGAAAAAAAATATTAGGGGACAAGTTTGAATAGGACATGATATATCAAGTTGGAGGTGGACTTGCCTGCTTCAAAACTCATGAAGGATATTTCGAAAGATTGGCATTTCTTGCGCTCCAAAAATCAAAGCTATAAAAAAGTGCATCTATAGTAATAATTAAAAAATATATAATTTAATAAATAGAAATCATATAAAAATAAAAAATAATTTCTAAAAATTAGGATGCTTATTATCTACCCATCTTAAAAGAATTTCATCATCAAAATTCAACAACTCAATAATGATAAGGGAGAAGGCACTTTTCAACCATCGAACAAATGTTATGTCTTGTCTTCAAACATTTAAGGGACGTACTCTAAAAGGTTACTACTCTAGCCTCAAAGAAACAACTGGAAAACTAATACTAATTCAACTATTTATAATTGGTTTCCTAACATCCATGGCCACTAATTCCTTCTTAAATTTGAAAGGTTGCCAACTTATTTACCTACTAGGGATCCTCATATGTTATTGTGATTATATAAGTAGATCTTATGAAACTTCTAAATTATGTATCTAGTCTAAACGTCTAACTATATCCTCCTAACCATATTATTATCACAATTATATGAGTCTCTTTTTACCTGATCAAGCTAAGTGAACCTACCAATCTGTCTAATACTAACTTTACAACTGATAGGATATAATAGTAAATAGGATGGGTTAGGCTATGTTTAGGTTCTTCTTGTAGAGGGTCAATCTCTACACTAAAATTACCACTCTATTCTTGATCAAGTGACTACTATAAGAGCGTAACCTGGTATGCTCATATATTTATTTCTATACTGAGAACGTCTACCCACCTTTGGTCAAACTACTCCATCCAACACATGATGCACTAAAATTTTATAACCCTATGCATACTAGTTGAAAGAATCCATACCACTAGATATTTATGGCATATGTCCTCTCTAATCCCCTCCAATCTATCAAGCAACCATAATTCAATAAGCAAACTAACTTGTACTAGAACTTAGGAATTTCTGATAAATTTTATATAGAACAAACATTCGTCACTCCGAAATAGGAAGGGATGAGAAGCAATGGTATGAGAAAACAAAGAAATAATAGTCGAGAGCAAATACGAAGTTTAAGGACGGTAAAGAAATTTCTAAAAGAATTGTCAAGACAGTGGTAGATTGAGATTCCTAAGGGTTTAATCATATTCGCAGGCCCGCTCGGTACAGTAACATAACCGAAATGACTAACTCGACCTGCATGGGTCACCAAAAAAATATGTAACGTCTCAGTCCCAAAATACGTAGGACTATGAGACGTATACATATCAGCTACGTATCGAGAGGACTCCAGCCCAACTCGAATACGTGTAAGCTGTCTAGACTATGGTAATAGATCTAATCATGGCAAGTCAAAACAAAATCTCAATCCATATAAAATAATAAACATTAAGAAGGAACAATATGGTTAGTGGTCTGCAGTCCACTATCATATGTGTTCGATTATACCCGAATAACAAGATAGGTCTATAAATCTAGGCTATAACAGCAGCAAGAGAAATGCTAATAAATATAAAATACGGAAGAATGATAAAGAGTGTCACTATTGATACCTGAATCCTGCAGACAACCATCAACCGCCTCTCTATTCTATGCAGCCGCTTACAAATAACCTGGAGAGATCACCAGGTCCTCAGAGGACTAGCAAGATACATATAAACATGCCAAAATATAGAAGTACAAATATGCAGAGAACATAAGAAATAGTAGTGAACGAATCAAATGAGACACAAAAAGACTATGACACAAGGAACCTAAGACAGTAAAACTAAGACACTGTCATGCCATATTAAAAGTGTTGTATTAGACGTGACTATACGTAAATCGGGATAAAGTACAGCTCGGTGGGGGCTCACGGCCCTATAGATCACAGCTCAGTGGGGGCTCACAGCCTATAATAAGTCTCTACGTAGCTCGGTGCGGGCTCATGAACGAGGTGGTCAGGTATAGTCAACGTCTGATAACATGTCAAGTCAAACAAGTACAGATAATTAAATCAAGTCAATGTTAAGTCCAAGTGATGAAACTAAGTCAATGTACTATATATGAAAGTCTAAACTACCATAGTGAAACATAGACCCAGTAGATAACATGAAAAAGAAAACATATAGCAAATATGGGAATATGGGAAAAGAACATCATGAGCATGTACAAGAATATGTGATAATACAAGAAAGATATAGATAGGAATGTTCATATTCTGTTAGATTAGATCCGGACTGGAAGATCTTTTAGATAGGCTCTTTAACAGAGAGGTCGGGCTAAAAGACAAAGGTTGCTTGCTTTCTTGGTAGTATGTTCATTTGACTATTGACCCATTCCAATATAAAGGATTAGTAAATCAAATAATAGATAGTAAATAGATCGGTTTAAAAATAAATGAGTTGCTAGTCGTAGAATATTATTCCCGTCAGATTTGAAACGAAAATAACAAAGAAAAGTTTAGACAATTATGTCCCCCTTTGCCGAAGTAAATAGATCTAAGGCCTTTTTTATCCACATTTTTTTTCATTCATGAGGATTGGATTTTTTTTTTCTTTTTTGCTCTTTCCGCCTTGTTCTTTACGCGATATTTTGTATTTTATGTACCTTACCATAACAATGTAATTAGGAATAGAGAATCTCTATCAAATGATGTTGGAAGAATGGTATCAATTGTTATTTGATACATTGTGGTCGGTAACGTCTGTGAACTAATAGAAATGGAAAGAGAGGGATTCGAACCCTCGGTAAACAAAAGCCTACATAGCAGTTCCAGTGCTACGCCTTGAACCACTCGACCATCTCTCCTACGTAATCTTATTATTGACCAGAAACCGAGTGAATAACGAGGCATTCATGTTATTACAGTACAGGTACGATTGATCAATGATTCTATAAAAATCAAAAATTTCTACTGTACAAGTTGGCAAGGTATACTTGTCTAGTGATTTTATGATGACTAGACAACAAGTCGCGACTAAATCGTCAATCAATAGAAACACCAATAGTGAATCTTCTGCAACCATCTCTGTATGCTAAAATAGACATCGCCATTAGTATGGAATAAAAGAAATAGCTGAATTTGGCTACCCATAAGTCCAATTCTGAATAGAGGGATAAAACAGTAATTTTGGGTAAAATGGTATCCGTTGTTGGATCCGCTTGGCACCGAAAAATGTGCCAAAACCTATGTCTCTAAAGTCGAAAAATTATATACCTACAAGTCCAATTTTTTATACGAACTCAACGGTACGTCCAGATTGGGATTCCAATGAGTCATGCACAAAATTACCCGTTGAGTAGGATCGTGGGTCCAAAATAGCGTTTCGGTCGACCTTCTCAGAATTGAACCAAACTTGGCTCACATGAACGGAAAAAAGACACGAGTCCAGTGGCACAAGTTTTGTCCCGATGTGACGAATGTGCACAAAGTAATTAGGGTTTTTGCAAAGGGGCTGATGCGATAAATTTTGACGGATACACATCGAATTCATCGTGCACATACAACCAATTCGAGTTCCGTCAAAGCCCACATATCGATAACATTTGTACGCACCTTTCGATGCTCACGAGTTGCGACCAAGTCGTCCAGATAGTCGGAACGGATCCCGTTTCGATGAGTTTTTAAGTTTTGAAAACAAATTTTTGATCAACTTTAACCTAATTTTAAACATAATATAAAAATCATAAAAATAAATTAATTAATGGCTTTTGATTTCGGTTAGGTTGTCTAAAACTCTATTCAAGTGGTTTTCCAAAATTTGCGATATCCTGGTCGCAAATCGACCGCAAACAGGGACGTCGGGATAATTTCCAATGTCTAAATATCGGGGTTTTTATTTATTTTGGAACTCAATTTTTGTTGCACAAACAACTTAATAATTTAAACTAATTAAAGGGGATCGAACTCAGTTAGGTTGTATATGCACCTGCGAAGACGATTCAAAAAATGGCGATCCGAGATGATGGAAAACTTGTCGTGAAGTTGGCGTTCCGCTGTACGTTGCTTCCTACATGGCTGCTATGGTTGTTGTCGCTCCTATCACACCCAGCGGCGGTGGCTCACCGCCCGACCTTCAACGACGGCTTCATACGCGAGCAGGGCACCTGGGTCGGCGTCGTGCTTAGCTAGGGTTTTTCTTTGCTTTTTTTCTTCTTCATATACGTAATATACAGAGAGGGGGAAGCCATGTCTCGCTCGGGTCGGGACGGGTCCACTATTCCCTAATAGTTAGTTTTTTTTTTCTTTTTTTCTTTTCCTTTTCTCTTTTATATAATATATATTTTATATATATATATATATATATATATATATATATATATATAGTATACTCACATATATAATATGTATAAACCTGTATATAGATATACTCACACATATAGGTTGTAAGCCTACTTCCCGATATAATGTGTATATATATATAATATATATACCTATTGGTTGTAAGCCCACGTGTATATAGATATAATGTGTATAAACCTGTATATAGGTTGTAAACCCAACTGTATATAGATATAATGTGTATAAACCTGTATATAGATATAAACCTGTATATGTGTATAAACCTGTATATAGATATAAACCTTCATAAATTAAATCACATATATAGGTTGTAAGCCCACTTCCCGAACTTTAAAATTTTTACTTTTATTTTATTTTATTTTATTTGATTATGACTAATTTTATGATCATTAATGGTCATGCTTAAGCTTATAGGTGAGCTATGGCCATACTATGGTCATATGACCTCTAGATAGCTTATTTATATGTTATTTACCTATTTTATATTTTTCCATAATTTTTGGATATTTTTAGTGATTTAATTTATGAAGATTTATTATTTTTAGAGATTTTAAGATTTATTGTAAGGTCATCTAGGGTTATTTTTTTAGAATTATTTTGGATTTTTAGGAATTTAGTTGGAGTTATTTGGAGTTAAATTAATTTTTAAATCAATTTCTGTAATTAAATATCCAGTCAAATTCCAGTCAATGCCGGGTGGGCCCACATGTCGGTGCCCAACTGCCTCTCTCTCTCTCTCTCTCCCTCTCCCTCTCTTTTTCCTCTATATATATGCACAGTTTTCCGAAAACCCTAATTACCTTGGTCAAATTTTGAGAGATTTCTTCCTTGGAGAATTTCGACTTCTCGAAGCGATTACTGTCAATTTCGACATGCTTTTCGTGGGCCACTTTTTTATCTGAAGCGTATCGAAGTATAGTTTCTGGAAATATAATTTATTTTCATAAATTCTGAACCTAAATTTCTGGAAAATTCGTAGAGTGCTAGTTGTCATTTGACACATTTTAGTGTTTTTGAGATTCGAGGAGAACCAGGAATCAGAATCACGAACCGTATAAAGTTTTGGAAAGCTGACATAGAGATCTATGACATACAATTTTTTAGAAACTAATACTTTAATCTAGTATTTTAATTAATTCATTGAACTCAGATTTGAGCGGTAAATCACCGATTTGGTCATGGTTAGCCATAATGGTGATATCTTTTGACCAAAGCATGATTTTGTGGCACGGTCGATTCCAGTGCACTCGTGGCACTGAAATCTATCAAGGTGCACTTTTAATTTATTGAGTTCATAATGTTTGACTAGATAGTCAATGACACACCTCGATTTGCATGTCATAGTTTCCAAAATTGGAAATATAACTTTCTATGGTCAAACTTCCTTGTTTAGGTTATATTTCAGATTATTATTAGGATAAATTATATTTTTATGTAATTTATTTCAGAATTAAATATTATTATTATTTTTGGTATTTAAATATAGCTTATTGACCTTAAAAGTTTTTTAATATTTTTATATCTATTTAAATGATAGCTTTGACTTAAATGTGATTCCTCTATTGTTTCCAAAATATTTACTAATAAGTTTCCAAGTATCAAAACATATTTTCTAAAAATAATATTAGTATTTATATATATATTTTTTCTCTTATTAAGGATTTCTTTAAACGAATTTCTTTTCGATCATAACTAGTCATACGTTCCTATTTCGCGTGATTCTAACTACTTTATATCGACCCTAGGCTAATCGGATTGTCTCGAACCCAATGGCATGGTCTGTTCCATCATTAGAGACCGTCTTACGTAGTTTTTCCATCCGTGACTATTCTGTGCCAATATGATCAAATCACGTCCAGTGCAATTAACTCGAGACAAGTACACTATTTTTATATGTGCTTTCTACATTATAATGCCATCTTTTACTATGTTTCATTAAGTACCCAGATTGTGACACATTGTGACACGATAGGACTTGATTGTATTATTGCTCGTTTATTGATTGTTTAGTAAGTCGATAGGGGAAATGCTAAGTGGGTATAAGGACCCTGATTTTTGGGAATTATTTTTTCATTTATTTTATATGGTTTTATATTTATTAAATTATATTTTAGTATGATAAAGATATATTTTTTCGTAGCTTTAATTTTTGGAGCACAAGAAATACCAATCTTTTGGAACGTCCTTCATGAGTTTTGAAGTAGACAAGTCCACCCTCAATTTGATATATTATGTCCTATCCAAACTTGTCCTCTAACTTTCTTTTGACTTCGCACAACTTCGGGTCAAATTAGACCATTTGACTGTTTACAGTAATTCTATACCTATCTTCCAACTTGAGTTCGGGACTCGACCTCGATCAAAACCATTTGATTCGATATATGGTTTTGACCCATTTTTAGTCTATAATGTGCATGCCAAGGGTGTGCCACTCAATCGAGTCCCCATGTGCTATTTATTTGCGAATGGCACAAGGGACTCATGGGTTGACTTTTCGAGTTCGATTTGATTAGAAAATACATTTGGACCCTAACCTAGCCAACCCAACTTAGTAGAGCCATGTTAGCTTGACATGACTTAGTAGAATTATTATGAATTTATTTTGGTATGTTATACAACCAATAGGTTTAAATAAAATTTCGTATATAATTATATTTATAATAGCCTAAAACTATTTATATATATATGACCTTAGTCATGGTTAAGTTTGAGAAGCATATCGACTAGGAATTTTAGTCCGATTAGTGTGGTTGTATGCTTTGACTAGTGTTTTAGCCAAGGTAGGGCAGGCCGAGCCATAGCAGTATCCCAACTAGAAAAACCAGTCAAAGTTACGACTTAACCCCTATAGATGAACTAATTATTTATTAATTAGATTATTGACTTTTTAGAAGACATGATTTTACCAAACTAGCCTGGACTTGACCCGAATCAAACCCAAACCCATGTGGACAGGTAGTGCTTCTAGAGACGTCCATGTCAATGTATCTTTTATATATATATATATGCTTCGTGCTTTATTTTGATAGTCTAATAAGTATTTTCTAAATATTTGTTATGTTTTATATAAACGTTATGATATCAAATGAGTATTCTTTTTATGGAAAAACTTTTCCTAAAATTATCGGCTATTTTTCTATTTAAAATTAAATAATAAATTTTGGAATTATTACTATAATTAATTATAGAATTTTATTGTAGATTAATGGTATGTATAAATTAATTCCTATTAAATAATGTATAAGATATTTGGCATATATACATGGAATATATATGTGCAAATAATCATAAATATATATTATATGTATTGGATTGGATTGGGAATTAATGTAGATTGCTTTAGAGATGATGTGGGTGTATATATTTTAAAACCCCAGATTTTTTTTTGGATTATTTTATTTATTTATTTATTTGGCTTAAAAAGAATTTTATGAAATTTGTGAGTATCTTTAAATTAAATACTTATTATTATAGATGACCTTAGCCATGGTTGAGTTTGAATATGCAAGACGACTAGAAAGTATGGCATGCCTAGCATTATTGGGTGCTTTAACTAGCATGCTAGCCATGTTATGAGTGACATGGTCATACGGTAGTCCCTTGCATGTCAACCATTCAAATCATGGCACAAGTCATAATTTTTATTTAAATAATTAGTAAGAAAGCCTTTATGACTTTTTAGGAGACCCGGTTGCACCAAACCTTCCCAAACCTCTTCCAAGACGAACCCAATCCTATATAGACATATTGGACATTAATAAATATTAATAATTATATTTATTTGTATTTAATTCAGATTTTGTAGTGTAATTACATAGATAGAATTAAATAGTTCTATATTAGGAAACCCCTTTTTAAATCCTCAATCCAATCAACTAGCCAACTCACCAAACAACCAAATCATGCCAAGTGGACCCCCACCATGTTAATTTCGGCCAAGCTAACCCCCCATGGCTAAATGCATCAAATTAAATAGAATTTAAATCCTAGATTGCTTAAAATTTATTTAAGGATATGTTAAATATACCAACTTATCCCAAACCTTAACCAAATCCTAATCTTTTCTTTCCCCACCTTGTGGCCGACCACTTCTCCCTATCCCCTCTCTATTTTTGGCAGCAATCCCCCTCCTCACAGCCTCCATACATCATCCCTTCATTATACATCTTTTCCTCCTTCACAACAACTCATCTCCTTCACCATACATCCATCCAACCCCTCAAAACAAACCCTAAAAAAAACTCCATCCCCCCATCCAACCCTCTATAGCCATTATCAACTCTCCAATACTCATCAAGAGAGGTTTAGCAAGCGAGGATAGCGGGAAAGATTGGAGCTGTGGTGAAGAGAAGTCATCACCACCCTTTCTAGCAAGGATCTTTGGTAAGAACCCTAATCTTTTCTTCTAAAACCTTTACTAAAATTCTGTAGAATATATGTTATTAAATATGTATAAATTATATTTTGATGAATTTTGTTATATTTAATCATCCATAAAAGTTCCATGTATTATAGGCATAATATCCATGTTCCGGTAGGGTCAAATTAACACCATTGTGAAGGAACTACTAGTTATTGATGCCTATTCTTGAAACTGAATTTTGTGTGTATTCATATACATAAATTAGGATTTTTAAGTATTTTTACACGAATTTAGCAACTCAATTTTGGTTGAGAAAATTATAAGTCAAAACTAGCTAATTTCGGGCGACCTGCTGACCAAGAATGACCCGAACTTGTAGTATAATCTTACCCTTGTATCTCTAATATTATTCTGGAAAATAAAGTATTTTAATTCTATTAAAATTATATTTTTGGATTATTTTATCAATTATGAGTAATTAACTATGTTCCGGACAAGTTTCGGGTTAACTAGCTAACTTAGTAATCAACTAGTCATAAATGCCTTAGAAACATTAATTCTGTAATTTTAGAGTTAATTCTATATAAAATTAGTTTAAATAATATTTTAATGATTTTTATATGATTTCTAAGTATAGTATTGAAGTAGGGGCATAACTGACTAATTGGGAGTTGGAAACCCAAAAACTGTGTTCGGTGTCTCGTGGAGCCTGTATGTGATTGTATAGGTCTAAAGGGTCCCACGAAAAATTGAATATAATCTTAAAAAATTATTTTGAATAATTAAGTCATATTGTAAGTTTATGAGTAGTGGCTTAATTTAGTTAATTAATTATCTAGGAGCGTCGGGTTCCAGAGGCGTGGACACGGGAACGAAACTTCATCCTCACATCGCAGAACCAGGCAAGTATACCTTGCCAACTTGTACAGTATAATTTATATGCATGTTCATCATCTCGATGCGGTTCTTTTTCTTACATTCATGATTGCTTTACTCCATGTCTAGTACACTCATCCTGATATAGTTTTACTTTATATGTTTCTAGTTGCCTGCACATTCTCGTTCCTTTCTGTTATGATACTTCTATCTGTTACACTGTGTTAGTTTCATATGTATTCCTTGATAGAGTCGTCTAGTCCTACACCACGATTCCCTCGACTTGATTATAACTTGACTTGACTTGACATGACTTGAGTAGGACTCGACTTTGACATTCTATAGATTGTGAGTACTTACCTTGACTACGGTCTATAGGATTTTATACTAGGGTTGGCTACCGTCTTGGTTGTGAGTACTTGCCTTGACTGCGATTGAGACACTATAGATTGTGAGTACTTGCCTTGACTGCAGTCTATAGCTTTGACCTATTAGCCATTTTTAGTATAGCATGCCAGTGTCTTAGGATCCTTGTGTTTAGATCTTGTGTCTTAGTTTATTTGTCTCATTGGGTAACCTTGATTGTTCCTTCTTTGTATATTTGTACTGTTACATGTTGGCCTGTATATTATGTATCTTGCTAGTCCTCTGAGTACATGATGATCTCTTCAGGTTTAGCGACTACATGGAGTTAGTTAGCAGAGCAGGATGGTAGAGGATTGCGATGTATGATACAGGTATTTACTTATGATATTTTTTTATTATCTTCTCATGCTTTTACATTCCGTACCATGTTATATTCTGCGTATTTTATAGACTCATATCATTCTTGGAGTCTAATCGGACAATATGCTAACGGGCTGCAGACCATGACCCATAATTGTTCATTCTTGTCTTATATATTTTTGTGGATTGAGATACACTATAGATTACCATATCAGCCATGATACCATGAATCTTGACAGCTTATACGTACTCGAGTCGGGCTGGAGTCTGCTTGATACGTAGCTGGCTTGCTCACGCTCTCGCGTCCCAAAAAGTGGGTGCGGGTCGTGACAAGTTTTTGTGGTGGCCCATGCAGGTCAGAGCATATCGTATCGGTTACGTAACTGTACTGATACGAGCCTGCGAATATGACTAAACCTTAGAATCTCAATCCACTCTGCCTTGCAAATTCCTTTAGAAATTTCTCTACCGTCTTTGACACCTCGTATTTGTTCTCGATTATTCTTTCTTGCTTTTTCGTACCATTGATT
The DNA here is from genome assembly GCA_029216955.1 of Iris pallida. NCBI lineage: Eukaryota > Viridiplantae > Streptophyta > Magnoliopsida > Asparagales > Iridaceae > Iris > Iris pallida. The sequence continues at coordinate 1,609,123 of JANAVB010037818.1, forward strand.
CTCGTCCCTTCCTATTTCGGAGCGACGAATAATCGTGCTATATAGGATTTATCAAAAAGAATTCTTAAGTTATAGTGTAAGTTTGCTTTTTGTATTATGATTGCTTGATAGATAAGGGAAATTATATATGCCATATGCCATAGGGCATCATGTGTTTGATGAGGTAGTTTGACCAAAGGTGGGTAGACATTCTAGAAATGGCTAAATGATCATACTAGGTTACGCCCTTTATGGTAGTCGCTTGATCAAGAATAGAGTAGTAGTTTTAGAGTAGAGACTGACCCTTTACTAGAAGAACCTAAATATAGGCTAATCTAGCCCATTAGAATTATGCCCTACCAGTTGTAAAGTTAGGATTAGACAGATTGGTAGGTATCACTTAGATTGATTAGGTGACATGAGACTCATATAGTTGTGACAATAATATGGTTAGAAGGGCAAACCTTCAACATCATTATTTTAAGACCGCTGGTACCAAGAATAGCGACTAGAGATAACCATCAATAGTTTATGATAGAGATGTAGTAAACCAAATTATTTAGGATTGATTATTACTTGAGTTATTAGGAGACACCGTAGTGACATAGCGTATTCTTTGAACTATTCCTAGTTACACTAGCGCGGTTCTTTGTTAGTGAGCCTAATTTTAATTTCGAGGACGAAATTCTTTTAAGGTGGATAGGATGTAAAACCCCAGAATTTTTTTGGATTATTTTATTTATTTATTTATTTGGCTTAAATAGGATTTTATGAAATTTGTGAGTATCTTTAAATTAAATACTTATTATTATAGATGACCTTAGCCATGGTTGAGTTTGAATATGCAAGACGACTAGAAAGTATGGCATGCCTAGCATTATTGGGTGCTTTAACTAGTATACTAGCCATGTTAGGAGTGACATGGTCATACGGTAGTCCCTTGCATGTTAACCATTCAAATCATGGCACAAGTCATAATTTTTATTTAAATAATTAGTAAGAAAGCCTTTATGACTTTTTAGGAGACCCGGTTGCACCAAACCTTCCCAAACCTCTTCCAAGCCGAACCCAACCCTATATAGGCATGTTGGGCATTAATAAATATTAATAATTATATTTATTTGTATTTAATTCAGATTTTTTTAGTGTAATTACATAGATAGAATTAAATAGTTCTATATTAGGAAACCCCTTTTAAATCCTCAATCCAATCAACTAGCCAACTCACCAAACAACCAAATCATGCCAAGTGGACCCCCACCATGTTAATTTCGGCCAAGCAAACCCCCCATGGCTAAATGCATCAAATTAAATAGGATTTAAATCCTAGATTGCTTAAAATTTATTTAAGGATATGTTAAATATACCAACTTATCCCAAACCTTAACCAAATCCTAATCTTTTCTTTCCCCACCTTATGGCCGACCACTTTTCCCTATCCCCTCTCTATTTTTGGTAGCAATCCCCCTCCTCATAGCCTCCACACATTATCCCTTCATTATACATCTTCTCCTCCTTCACAACAACTCATCTCCTTCACCATACATCCATCCAACCCCTCAAAACAAACCCTAAAAAAACTCCATCCCCCATCCAACCCTCTATAGCCATTATCAACTCTCCAATACTCATCAAGAGAGGTTTAGCAAGCGAGGATAGCGGAAAAGATTGGAGGTGTGGTGAAGAGAAGTCATCACCACCCTTTCTAGCAAGGATCTTTGGTAAGAACCCTAATCTTTTCTTCTAAAAACTTTTACTAAAATTCTGTAAAATATATGTTATTAAATATGTATAAATTATATTTTGATGAATTTTGTTATATTTAATCATCCATAAAAGTTCCATGTATTATAGGCTTAATATCCATGTTCCGGTAGGGACAAATTAACACCATTGTGAAGGAACTACTAGTTATTGATGTCTATTCTTGAAACTGAATTTTATGTGTATTCATATACATAAATTAGGATTTTTAAGTATTTTTCCATGAATTTAGCAACTCAATTCTGGTTGAGAAAATTATAGGTCAAAACTAGCTAATTTCGGACGACCTGCTGACCTAGAATGACCCGAACTTGTAGTATAATCTTACCCTTGTATCTATAATGTTATTCTAGAAAATAAAGTATTTTAATTCTATTTAAATTATATTTTTGGATTATTTTATCAATTATGAGTAATTAACTATGTTCCGGACAAGTTTCGGATTAACTAGCTAACTTAGTAATCAACTAGTCATAAATGCCTTAGAAACATTAATTCTGTAATTTTAGAGTTAATTATATATAAAATTAGTTTAAATAATATTTTAATGATTTTTATATGATTTCTAAGTATAGTATTGAAGTAGGGGCATAACTGACTAATTGGGAGTTGGAAACCCAAAAAGTGTGTTCGGTGTCTCGTGGAGCCTGTATGTGATTGTATAGGTCTAAAGGGTCCCACGAAAAATTGAATATAATCTTAAAACATTATTTTGACTAATTAAGTCATATTGTAAGTTTATGAGTAGTGACTTAATTTAGTTAATTAATTATCTAAGAGCGTCGGGTTCCAGAGGCGTGGACACGGGAACGAAACTTCATCCTCACATCGCAGAACCAGGCAAGTATACCTTGCCAACTTGTACAGTATAATTTATATGCATGTCCATCATCTCGATGTGGTTCTTTTTCTTACATTCGTGATTGCTTTACTCCATGTCTAGTACACTCATCCTGATATAGTTTTACTTTACATGTTTCTAGTTGCCTGCACATTCTCGTTCCTTTCTGTTATGATACTTCTATCTGTTACACTGTGTTAGTTTCATATGTATTCCTTGATAGAGTCGTCCAGTCCTATACCACGATTCCCTCGACTTGATTATAACTTGACTTGACTTGACATGACTTGAGTAGGACTCGACTTTGACATTCTATAGATTGTGAGTACTTACCTTGACTACGGTCTATAGGATTTTATATTAGGATTGGCTACCGTCTTGGTTGTGAGTACTTGCCTTGACTGCGATTGAGACACTATAGATTGTGAGTACTTGCCTTGACTGAAGTCTATAGCTTTGACCTATTAGCCATTTCTAGTATGGCATGCCAGTGTCTTAGGATCCTTGTGTTTAGATCTTGTGTCTTAGTTCATTTGTCTCATTGGGTAACCTTGATTGTTCCTTATTTGTATATTTGTACGGTTACATGTTGGCCTGTATATTATGTATCTTGCTAGTCCTCTGAGGACCTGATGATCTCTTCAGGTTTAGCGACTACATAGAGTTAGTTAGCAGAGCGGGATGGTAGAGGATTGCGATGTATGATACAGGTATTTACTTGTGATATTTCTTTATTATCTTCTCGTGCTTTTACATTCCGTACCATGTTATATTTTGCGTATTTTATAGACTCATATCATTCTTGGAGTCTAATCGGACAATATGCTAATGGGCTGCAGACCATGACCCATAATTGTTCATTCTTGTCTTATATATTCTTGTGGATTGAGATACACTGTAGATTACCATATCAGCCATGATACCATGAATCTTGACAGCTTATATGTACTCGAGTCGGACTGGAGTCCGCTTGATACGTAGCTGGCTTGCTCACGCTCTCGCGTCCCGAAAAGCGGGTGCGGGTATATATATATTTTGTGACATATATATATATATATATATATATATATATATATATATATATATATATATATATATATATATATATATATATATATATGTCATAATATATATATATATATATATATATATATATATATATATATATATATATATATATATATATATATATATATATATATATATATATATTCCTTCAAAAATATATATATATATATATATATATATATATATATATATATATATATATATAACAAAATGAAGGAATATATATATATATATATATATATATATATTCCTTCATTTTGTTATATATATATATATATATATATATATATATATATATATATATATATATATTCCTTCATTTTTATATATATATATATATATATATATATATATATATATATATATATATATATATTTATATATATATATATATATAACAAAATGAAGGAATATATATATATATATATATATATATATATATATATATATATATATATATATATATATATATATATATATATATTTTGTGACATATATATATATATATATATATATATATATATATATATATATATATATATATATATATATATATATATATATATATATATTTTTATATATATATATATATATATATATATATATATATATATATATATATATATATATATATATATATATATATATGTATGTATATATAACAAAATGAAGGAATATATATATATATATATATATATATATATATATATATATATATATATATATATATATATATATAGATATATATATATATATATATATATATATATATATATAACAAAATGAAGGGAAAAAAACCAATGAACAGTGCCAAAGCACTGTTCACTCTTCTCTTTTCCGAGTCCAACCAGGAACCGTGCCTGAGCCTTTTCGAGTAATTTGAATGACGAATTTGAATCAAAACTCCTCAAAAAATTTCCTAATAAAACCCGGTATGATTCTCTACCAGATTGGAATAAATCTACTCGAAATCTAGATTTAAAACACTTAGTAAATTTGAACCAAATAAGGAACCATATCGATACACATCGATATAAAACTCTAGAATTTTCTATCGAAAAGGGAACGAATACCTGCCCATAGCTACACGACGATGTCCCCTACCTTTGTCCACACCACCTAAGCCACCTATACTCCACCCAGAGCCACCAGACGGCTGCCCGACCGCTGCAAGGGTGCTGTCACATAGCAGCAAAACCTAAATTCGACACCAACTTCGTTGCCAGTTAACTCCATCATCGTGCGGTCATTTTGTATTTTGATTTCTCAGGTATGATATCAACCTAACCATTTCAACTACCTTTTAAATAGTTTCAATAGGAAAGGATCTGATTCGACAATAACTCGAATCAAAATCGACGGAAAATTGTTCAAAACAGAATAGTTTTTAGTGCTCAAACTATTGTTTTAGAAGGGAGATATAGGACAGGTTAGTTAGAATTTTTGAAATCTACTTGAACATAATTAAAGACAACCTAACCAACATGGAAACCCCATTATTAGTTTTATTTCTAGTTATTTGGATAGTAAAATAAATTAGGATAAAGATCGAGAAAAAATTGCTTTCAAAATTATTGAATTTAGAAAAAAAATTCCGATACGACGTGCGTCCCGACAAACCGGACGACGTGGTCACAACCCATAAGCATTGAAAGGCGCATATGAATGTTGTCGACGTGTGCGACGAAATCGAAGTGTATCCGTCGAGATACCCCATATCAACCTTTTTGTAAACTAGCCCATAACTTTGTGCATGTTCATCATCTTGAGACAAAACTTGCACCAACAAGACTGTATCATTTTTCTGGTCATGTATGCCCAATTTGGTCCAATTCTGAGAAAGTCGACCGGAATACTATTTTGGTGGGCCCGTAACCCGATCCAACGGACGAATTTATGTACGGCCATATACGGTTGGATCCATATCATCAAATCGGACCCGTAGATATATGGTTTGATGACTTTAGAGACCGTAAGTGCTGGCATGCTTTTCGGTGCAAAGCGGGTCCAACGGCAGACATCGTTTTGATTCGAAATTATCGTTTTGTCCATATATCCAGAATTGGACTTTTGGGCAGTCAAATTTAGATATTTTTTATGACAAACATGTTGATGATGTCTGTTTCAGCATCCGGAGTCGTTTGTAGGAGTTGGACTTTTTGTGGCTCATCGATTGGTTAGTTATTGTTGGTTCTACGTGCTACACCAGGCAAGTACACCTTGTACTCTATACAGTTTATTTTACATGCATACTATCCTTTATTTCGGTTTATATATGTCTCTTTTTTCGTTATATACTTAATGCCTTGTCATGCTTTATTTCCATGTTTTACCATGTCATCTGCCTTATATTTTCTTTCGTATACTTCCATAGTTATTCGTGTCAGTGCTTTATTATGTATCATGACCTGTTCTCTATTCTTGATCGTTAATACGCACCATGCTACGATAGAGACTTTCTACATGACCTGCGGTAGGGACTTTATATAGATAGTTAGCATGCCCCGTATTGCTTTTTATAAGACTGTTAGCTCGTGTCGCGCTACAATTTTACTCGACTTTACCTTGTAGCCACGACTAGTAGCATTACTCATACTCTTGTGTCATCACCTGTGTATTTTTGTTGTTGTTATTTCATTATCCTTCCACTACATGTTATTTACTGTCATAGTAGGCTTGTATATTATGTGTCTTGCTAGTCCCCTGAGGACCTGGTGATCTCTCCAGGTTATGGCCGAGCTGGTAGAATCGATGGATCGTTATGATTTGCATCTGCAAGATTTAGGTATCATTGGTACATGGTTTCATTTTATTATTCTTCCGTGCAGCATATTATTATCTTGATATATTCTGCTTATTTGCCTAGCTTAATAGACTCATATTTCCTTTTAAGTCTATTCGGGCTTGTATGCTAGTGGGCTGCAGACCACAAACCATATTGTTCCTTCTTGATGTTTATTATTTTATGTGGATTGAGATATAGTTTTGACTTGTCTTGATTAGACCTATCACCATAGTCTAGACAGCTTATACGTATTCGAGCTGGGCTGCAGTCCACTTGATACGTAGTTGGCATATATACGATCTCCTAGTCCTATATATTTTGGGACAGGAGCATTACAGTAGGTATATGAACAAATCCAACTATTATTATTGTGGATAGCTAAGTCATACACCGTACGTATGGGTTAGCTGTACTTTTTTATTGTAGATAGCCATCGTATGATGTGCCGTATAAGCCCATCCGTTCACATGTTAAAAAGTATTTCAAACACACTATCTATTTTATTATACATGTTCATTGCTAGTGTCTCGTTCATCTATGTTCTTTCTAGTTATTTCTTGTACATGTTTGTCGTATCCAGTTCATATTCATGTTTTCTTTATTTTCTACTGCATCTCTATTGTCTAGCTTATTTTTATTAAGTTACATAAATACAATAGAGTTGTAGTTTGATCCTTTCCTGACTGGATCGTTGTAAGTTACTTGGCGTGCTTCCTACCTTTGTGCTATGGACAATACGGGGAAGATAGAGATATTGGAGGTCGACCATAGATTCTGGATAGATTAGTTATTTTTTTATTGTTTATCAGATTTGTTCCCAAACATTATTTTGTTGTATTATTGAATTTTATAAATAAAATAATTATTGTGAATGAGCAATTAGATATGAACTTCTTGTATTTGAGATTGACATTGAGACCTAGACAGCATATTACCACCGATGCTGCGGCATAGGCTGGACTTGGCTACGAACTCGTATCCAAAGAGTGGGTGCAGGTCGTGACAAGTTTTTTTGTATCCCATGCAAGTCTATTTTCATAAAAGATTATGAACTCGTGATAGTGGTAATGCATGTGGTTCGTATTGCGTATCTTGGTATACGTATACGAAATTTGACCCGTATTGCATGTCTCTCTACTTAATTTATTCTAGCATTTCATTAGCTGGTTTATTCTTGGGTTGGTTCGGCTGGCTTGGTTTACTTTGGTTCATCATGATCCAAGGTGAACCCTCCTACCTACCACCACCCTTCTTATTTAATCCATTCCCCTCATTCTCTCTTTTCATTTAATTCTTCTTCTCCACCATTACTTCTTCAACCACCAGGAGAGTGAGAGAGAGAGAGAGAGCTTAGGCAAGTGCATCTTACTTCATGGAGGAACACAAATTTTATTGTTCCATTCTCTTCTTCACAGCATTCCAAAATACTTTAGTACTTGGCATTTTTAATTTCCATGGCTCAATTTGTGTAGATCTAAGTTTATAGTATTTTCGGATTTTTTGGGTTTTAATCTACTTAATATTGTTATTTCTGAGTTTTGATGGTTCCATGTTTTAGAGAATTTCGTTCTACCCCATTTTGACCTATGGAAGTCCAAATTCGGACTTACGGTGAAGGTTTTATGGAGCTTGGAAGCTAAGGGTTCCATGGCCATCCTTCTCAGGTTTTCTGAGAAGATGGGTCCCCACTTACTCAGCTGCATAGATGGGTACCCACTTACCCAGCCGTATGAGATTCATTCACTCAGCCGTATGAGATTCATTCACTCAGCCGCATGAGATTCATTTACCCAGCCGCATGAGATTCATTTCACTCAGCCGTATATATGGGTACCCCACTTACTCAGCCGCATATATGGGTACCCACTTACCCAGCCGCATAAGATTTATTCACTCAGCCGCATGAGATTCATTCACCCAGTCGCATGAGATTCATTCACTCAGCCGCATAGATGGGTACCCACTTACTCAGCCGCATAGATGGGTCCCCACTTACCCAGCCGCATGAGATTCATTCACTCAGCCGCATAGATTGGTACCCACTTACTCAGCCGCATAGATGGGTACCCACTTACTCAGCCGCATAGATGAGTACCCATATACTCATCCGCATAGATGAGTACCCATCTACAGCCGCATGAGCCTCCAATTCACCTTTGGCCGCATAGTGTCTAATTGGGTTATTTTTCTTGTCCTATTTGGCTGATTTATGGCCAGAATTTCTTCCAACTTCCAACATGAAAGTTGTAGATCTTTTCCTTGGCTTCCAGAATATGTTATTAACTATTTATGCAACTTTTCTCATTTACAATGATGTAAGGATAGAACACGATAGTGGCCCGTCATGGCGTACTCTTGATAAGTAACCCTGACATGATACACCTCGATATGCTGTTGCGACAGCTAGCATGGCATGACAAGTATGAAAGACCTGGACACCATGAGCGATTGTGTTTGTACAAATAAACTGGTACTGTCTTGCATCATGTCTAGGATGGGGATCCCTGAGTACCACGGTCAGGGGTACCTACTGAAATTGACTAAGGCTAATTAACTAGAATAATTCAGTAGTCATGAAGAGATTTCCAGCTACAGGCAATCCCGTTATCTGGGCAGATTCAGTGGACTTGTAGCCTACCGACGAGTAGGGCACATTTCCAACACACAGTCATGTGGTGTACCCTTCATAAACGGATATTCGACCCGGATAACCAGATGGTCTGCAGGGCTTGTGGCTGTTGGGATAATCTCATTGCATCTTGCTAATAACCCTAGTTAGTTAAAAGTATCAAGCCATACTCTTGATTGGCCGTGATTGATTGGATGGAGTTAATTCCAGCTTAGTCTTATCCTGATCCTGTGAAAGATTATGACATGACATGATTATTGCTGCTTGCCTTAACAATAACGATCGGGGGTCCAGTTCTGTTCAAGCGAAGGGTTAAAACCCCGGTCCTTGTTTGGTTTAAGGGTTGTAACCTGGCTTCCGGAGCAGTTCTGTGTCCTCTCTTCGTTTATTGTCTTATTGTACCCCATGCCATGTCCGTCATGTTTTACCTTACCTTAATACCATGATTAATTATGTTGGCCTTGGCAATAAAGATTAGGGGTCCAGTTCTGTTCAGGCGAAGGGTTATAACCCCGGTCCTTGTTTGGTTTAAGGGTTGTAATCTGGCTCCCAGAGCAGTTCTGTGTCCTCTCTTTGTTTATTATCTTTACTGTACCAATAGTATTTGAGACGGATTTCTATTCAGGTGAAGGGTTACAACCCCGGTCCTTGTTTGGTTTAAGGATTCTGAGCTGGCTACTTGAATGGTTTCCTCGTACTCAGTTTACTGTTGTTATCTCTATTATTATCAGTTCTTTATTTATTATCTTTAATATTCTATTGTGATATGCTGGTTTTAGTTCCTAAGTGAAGCCTCATTTGTGGCACTTGCTCTTTCTGGGGTCTGACCCAGCTGGTTTTGTGTGGCCAGATATCGGAGCAGCACCAGAGGATCCACCTGTCTTCCAGCCAGATGGTGACCACCAGGCGTAACCCTGGCAACGAGTGGGTTTCTTTTTATCCTCCCACTCTATTGTAAAATTAATCTTTTGAGGCGTTTAGCCGATGAGCACTTGTTAGCTCGGTTGTACCTTTATTTACTGTCTGCCTACGGGCTGTGACATGATTAACAGATCCTAGGGTTGATCATGTATGACTAAACTCTTGCTAGTCCTGACATTTTGTAACGACTAGCTTCATGATCAGCTGAATATGTAATGTTGGGGATGCCTTACTATTGTATATTTGGTGATCTTACATCTTGTAACACTTACTTACTTGCTTATGATTGAGACACTAGGATTGTTCATGACCATAAGAGACTGTTGGCTTGTAGTTAAACCCTCATGTATCTAGACAGCCGTGACCATATAGCGAGGTGGGTTGCACTTCAATATACGTAGCTGGCTATATCTGCCCCCGCTTTCCAGTATTCTGGTTCTGGGATGTGACATGGTTTAAGTGGTGGCCCATGCAGGTCTTGTAAATTAAGATATGTGAGGGTTTACTGATTAGATATCTCAATCAGTACTCGCCCTTGATCTCTGCTCATATCTTTAAATCCCTGAGAATCTTAACCTGATCACATGCTTATATCGTTGATCGGTCATGGTCCTTCCTTATTGTTCCCTATGTCGTCTTCTTCAGCGGCATTATTCCTGGACCTACCGATCAGCAAGGCGAAGCACCTCCCGCGGACCAGCAGCAACCTGGAGATCAAGCCCAGTATTCAGGAGTAGCCTCCAGGGTCATGCCTACTGAAGGAAAGCCACCAGTTCAGCCTGTCCAGCCTGCAGAGCCTGATGATGGCACTTTGGTGGGTCTCATCAGGTCACTATTAGCTTTCCAGGATCGTCGCGGAGATGCCTTACACCAGGCGGTGGCAGACGCTTTGACCAGAGGAGGTCATCAGGGTAATAGTGCGGCCAACAGCTTCAAGCGCTTGAACCCTCCCTTTTTCGACGGCAGTGAAGATGCGATTGCCGCAGATGCTTGGCTTCAGGACACAGAGGTGATTCTAGAAGCAGCCAGGACTCCAGAGAACGAGAAGGTGGCCGTGGTGCGCCTGTAGTTACTAGATCTTGCCCACAGCTGATGGGCAGCACAGGCCGATGGATTAGTGGCCCCTATTTTATGGGCAGTATTCAGGAAGAGATTCCAGACCAAGTATTTTGATGCTGTAGCTCGGTATGACCTACAGACGAGATTCACCAATCTGAAGCAGATGGGCAGAACGGTCGATGGATATGCGGTCGAGTTCTCCAGGCTTAGTCGGTTTGCTCCCACCTTGGTAGCAACCGAGTTTGATAGAGCCCAGCGGTTCCAGCAGGGCTTCACCTAGAGATTTTATTGGCAGTAGAGCAGTTTGAGCATCAGACTTTTGATGCAGTATTGAGAGCAGCTAGGAGGCATGAGTATACCTCCCAGAGGATCGTGGATAGGACCGGAGGTCGGAAGCGATCCCACGGTCAGATGAATCAGTCTTCGGCACCAGCCCCGGCAACCAGGGCTTTGACTATTGGAGCTCCGAGGCAGGCGGCCTCAGTGATGTCGGTTCAGCATTCCACCCCGACGCACCCTCAGTAGCAGAAGCAGAAGCAGTCTTCCACAGTGGGATGTTCACACTACGGGAAGCCAGGACATGTGGTATCAGAGTGTCGCAGAGCACAGGGTTTGTGCTTGGTTTGTGGTGCCCCGGACCACAGGATTGTGAACTGCCCGAACAGGAGGAGTTCATCGGCCTTCTCTAGTCCTTCAGTTAGAGGACCAGTACCAGTCCAGCAGCAGCAACAACTGCAGTACCCATTTCCGAGGCTATTGCCGACGCAGGCCCAGGCATTCCAGCAGCAGAGACCGCAACAGTATGCCCAAGCCCAAGCCCTGATCCAGAGCAGGCAGAGGAATTTTCAGCAGAGGGGACCCGTACCTAGAGGACATGGTCAAGTGCTGGCCTTGACCATGGGAGAAGAAGGAATAACACCAGGTGAGGTAGTGGCAGGTACTATTCTCGTCAACACCTTTCCAGCTTTAGTATTATTTGATTCTGGTGCCTCGCATTCATTTATGTCTGCACGATTCACGACAGGGGCAGGACTGGAGCCAGAGTCATTATCGGTAAGGTTTAATATACTTACTGGTAACAGACTTGTGGGAGTAGATAGGATATTTTTCTCGTGTCTGATCGTAGTTAGCGGTAGAGAATTCCCCGCTAGATTCATAGAGTTCCCATTGGCCGATTATGATGTGGTCTTAGGGATGGATTGGTTGAGGGACCAGTATGCTAGGATAGACTACCACATTGGCAGGGTTGTTTTTAGCATTCCAGGCGAGCCGGAGTTTTTCTTCTCCCGAGGCGAAGTTGAACCTTCTCCTCTAGTGTTGCGGATGGCACTAGCAGCAATGCAGTTACCCCGGATAGTTGAATAGTTTCCAGATGTTTTTCCAGAAGAGCTTCCAGGGATGCCTCCAGAGTGGAAGATCGAGTTCACTATCGACTTGATTCCCGGATCAGCCCCAGTATCAGAGAGAGTCTACAGGATGGCGCCGTCAGAGCTAGAGATATTGTACAAGATGATTGAAGAACTTAGAACCAAGGGATTCATTCGTACAAGTAGATCGTCTTGGGGAGCCCCGATGCTTCTTGTGAAAAGAAGGATGATACATCCAGATTATGTGTAGATTATCGTACCTTGAACTCTGTAATCAAGAACAGATACCCTCTTCCGAGGATAGATGACTTGTTTGATCAACTCCAACGGGCAGCAGTATTTTTTGAAGATCGACTTGCGATTAGGATACCATCAGATCAGAGTCAGAGAGCAGGACATTCCGAAGACAGCTTTCAGATCCCGGTATGGGCATTGAAAGTTCTTTGTTATGCCCTTTGGAGCAACCAATGCGCCGACAGTATTCATGGACCTCTTAAATCGTATCTTTATGTCTTATTTGGATCAGTTCGTGATTGTGTTCCTAGACGACATCCTGGTCTACAGCAAGAGTGAGGCGGAGCATGAGCAGCATCTCAGAATCATCCTCCAGATTCTCAGGGAGCACCAGTTGTGTGCCAAGTTCAGCAAATGCGAGTTCTGGCTCGATCGCATTTCGTACTTGGGTCATATCATCACCCGAGGAGGAGTTGAAGTGGATCTCCAGAAGATCGTGGCCATTGAGTCGTGGCCAGTGCCCAGTATAGTCGCAGAAGTTCGCAGTTTTCTTGCATTGGCCGGCTACTACCGGCGATTTGTTTCGGACTTTGCTCGGATTTCAGCACCATTGACCCAGTTGACCCGCAAGGATGTGCAGTTTGCTTAGACAGCAGAATGTCAGGATTCTTTTGAGAAGTTGAAGCGAAGCTTGACGACGGCACCCATTCTCATACTTTCAGATGGGACCGGAGGATTCTCAGTGTATTGTGATGCTTTAGGCCGAGATTTAGGATACGTTTTGATGTAACATGGAAAGGTAATAGCTTATGCGTCACGACAACTTTATGATCATGAGAGGAATTACCCAACCCATGACTTGGAGCTGGCAGCCGTGGTATTTGCGCTAAAGCTTTGGAGACACTACTTGTATGAAGATAGGGTGGAGATTTTCACCGATCACAAGAGCCTGAAGTATGTTTTCACCCAGAAGGACCTTAATATACGTCAGAGAAGGTGGCTAGAGCTACTTGTGGATTATGATGTCAACCTGCAGTATCATCCTGGGAAGGCCAACGTTGTTGCAGATGCATTGAGCAGGAGAGCCGAAGTTTATTTCCTAACAGCGCAACCAGAGCTGTTAGCCGATCTTCAGAAGATGGGTATAGAAGTTGTCCTTCCTACCAGTGTGGCATTGATAGCCAGCATGCAAGTTCAGTCCACTATCGTCGAGAGGATCCGGATGGCGCAGTCAGCAGATTCCAAGCTTCAGCGACTCAGAGCAGAGTGTGAGGCAGGACGAAGACCAGAGTTATGTATCCATGAAGACGGTACCCTTCGACATGGAAAGCTTCTTTGTGTACCCAGTGGAGATATCAGACAGGAGATCATGGCAGAGGCCCACAGTTCGCAGTATTCCATTCATCCCGGCGGTACTAAGATGTACCGTGATATTCGCCAACACTTTTGGTGGAATGGCATGAAGCGGGAGATAGCCCGGTTTGTCTCTCGTTGTTTAGTCTGCCAACAAGTTAAGGCTGAACATCAGAGATCAGCTGGACTACTTCGACCATTGCCAATTTTAGAGTAGAAATGGGAGCATATAACTATGGATTTTGTGACTGGATTGCCTAGATCCCCGACTGGCAGAGACGCTATTTGGGTTGTCATAGACAGGCTCACGAAGGTGGCTCACTTTCTTCCGTTCAAAGTCGGTCAGTCGACGGCTCAGCTAACGGAGATGTATCTCCGGTAGATTGTCAGATTGCATAGTGTACCATTCAGTATCACCTCGAACAGAGATTCTAGATTTACGTCACACTTTTGGCGCAGCTTGCAAGAGAGTTTGGAGACTCGCCTCCAGTTCAGCTCAGCGTATCACCCACAGACAGATGGCCAGTCGGAACGCACGATCCAGACTCTTGAAGATATATTGCGGTCATGTACACTCGACTTCGGTAGTTCGTGGGAAGATTACCTGTACCTGGTAGAGTTCTCGTACAACAACAGTTTTCAAGCTAGTATCCAGATGGCACTGTTCGAGGCACTGTATGGTAGGAAGTGCCGATCCCCGCTAGCATAGGACGATGTCGGAGAGAGACAGATGCTCGGTCCAGAAATGATTGCTCAGACAGTTGAGGTGGTCAGAAAAGTCCGAGATCATCTTCGAGTTGCACAAGATCGCCAGCGTCATTGGGCCGATTCTCATCGACGACCCCTTGAATTTTCTGTCGGCGACCATGTATTCCTTAGGATCTCGCCTACCCGTGGCGTCATTCGTTTCGGCGTACGGGGAAAGCTTAGTCCTAGGTATATAGGACCGTTCGATATTCTGGAGCGAATAGGATGTAACATCCAGTTTTCCAGATGAGGATAATTTTGAAATTATGTAATTATAATTATTATTTATTGATAATTATTTTATATTATAATTTTTGGTGATTTTTAATCATTTTTAAACTATTTAAAATTATGACTTGTGATTTTGACATTTTACTATTGTTTGATTTTAATTTCGAAGAAATTTGTCACCCCCAGTTTTCAGAAATAGGAGTATTTTTATCATTTTGTATTTTAGAAATATTTTTGAAATTTATTTTATTATTTATGATATTGTTTTGGGGTTATTTGAGTCGGGTTCGAATTTCAGCTCAATCCGACTTGAAACGGGGACCCGGGGGTAGTGTTGACTTTAGTGGACCCACATATTAGTTAGCCATGGTCCACATGATAGAAATATTTTAGTTAGAGGTTAGACTAATTATTATGGATAAGGTTAGTGTGATTAGAGACTTGTATTGAGTTGGATGTTCTGTTTTGTATGGCAGTAGACACTTAGACTCTCTCTCTGATTGTATCATATGGATCTTTTTATTCCAGTATCTATCTATCTTTATTTTCATCATTCTGTCTTAGATGTGATTGAGACTGTATATTGCTATGTCACCTCTATTCGGAGTGTATATACTGTACAGGTACCTTTATATTGTTAGATGATTAACCTAGGATAGCGTTATACCGCCTACACTGCGGCGTAGGCTGGGCATTGTTACGTTCTCGTACCCTCATAGTGGGTACGGGTCGTGACATGTTTTTAGTGGTGGCCCATGCAGGTCGAGTTTATGTAGTGTTATTCGAACTAGAGTATCACTACAACCTGCAGTAGGATTAGAATATTTTGGAGGTACTCAATCATATTAGGAAAAACTCTTAATCAGATTCCTTTTTGTCAAAAATTGTTGCTTATTGACTTTCCTTGAATATAAACTGTCCTCCTTTGAATTTTTTGCTTCTTCTCAGAAATTGCTTCTTGTTTGATCAGTTTTCATGATGGTTATGAAGACACGATCTCATCGCTTCGGTTCGAAGGATACTATCGAGAGGCTGGCCACCTCTCGTCATGTTCATCAGGGCCTCGAGATCGCAGCTTCTGTTGTGCCGACTTAGGTTGGTGTTTCTGCTACATTGGAGGTGTACCTCTATCTGTACAAAAATTTTCTTCCGTCATTTCTGATTTCTCTCAGCATCGGTGATTCATCAGCATCAGCAGCAGACCAGGGAAAACTAGCAGGGTGAGCTATCGTCAGGACAGTCAAGGATGCGCAGACCATTGGAGATCTTGCTGCAAGTTCTGTTCTTCACAATTCTATTCCCGCAATTGTCTTTTATAATTACCTTGAAATCCGATTCCATCTGTTCCTTGTTGATTGATTAATTTTGTCATGTTACTCTTTTGTTGTGTTTGTTTTTTCTTCTGAGAAAATCATATGGGCTAGGTCGCCTAAATCATGGAATCTAGAATCCTCGATAGTCGTGTTAGTTGGCATAGTGAGGACATGTAGTCAGATTTTGGATGTATTCTCGGGTATGGAAATTTAAGGTTTTCGCCGTCGCATGCGGCAGTGCAAAAATTTTAAATACCATGAACCTAGAGGTACGCACCTTAGTCAAGGACTCTGTGATTATCGTAGCCTTGCTCACTAGCATGATGAAGACTCTGGACAACATGATTTTGGACAGACGCATATGATTAACAGATTGTATCTTGAGAAGGTTTAAACATCATACCTTTTTGATTGTTATAAATGACTTAGGAGTAGGGATATTTAGTTTTGTAGAGCTTATTCATAGGTAGTTCCTTCATAGTATAATGGTATGATAACTTGTA
The DNA here is from genome assembly GCA_029216955.1 of Iris pallida. NCBI lineage: Eukaryota > Viridiplantae > Streptophyta > Magnoliopsida > Asparagales > Iridaceae > Iris > Iris pallida. The sequence goes on from JANAVB010037818.1 coordinate 1,625,917, forward strand.
GAGTGTCTGTACCCTAGAGGTGATAGTTAGCATTGGTGTTAGAATAGTAACCCATTGCAGATAATTCTCCTGTCATCTATAATACCAACCAGTTACACATAGGATGTTAGTATGCCTTACATCCTTGATGATTATTACTACTTTTCCTTACCTTTTCCAGTGAGGCACCCATGACCAGAGCCTACCTTTGAGTATAGTTATAGTTTCACCTAAGACCGAGAGGTCTATTTGCATAGATAGATTACAGATGATATTGGCATATGGGATATAGGTTAGTTGGTATCTATAGGCCATTATTGTATAGGGTTATAAACATGTTGTTTAGCCTATACTTGGTTCAGTTTTCCATTTTAGTTAAGTTCCCTTCGTGTTGAGTTCCTTTGTGTTGATCACCTTTATAGGCAGTGTGCAGACCCTTCACTAGATAACATGTCCCTTTGATTCAGACCATTCATCCTTAGCCTAGTTCTAAGCATTATTTTAGACCCTTATAAGTTTAGTCTGCCTTAACCCTTGGTTGATCAGTCATGTATATATATAGATGATATACTTAGGATATATGTGATGGGTTGTTGTTCTTGAGCATATATATATATATATGTGGTATTTGGTATTCAAGTGCTTAGCTTGTAGGTATTTAGTTATAGGTGACTTGATAGGATTGGAAAGTTAAGAGCTAGTCTATTATAGAGTTTCTGTTTTGCTAAATTCTAGTTGCCAACACCTAAATAGCTAGCATAGGTAAAACCCTAAGAAGTTGACCAGTTGATGACCAAGTACTTGGATGTTGAGAAGTTGACTAGTGATTGACCCTTGACTATGTTTGACCTAGAAGGGGGTGCGATCATCTTAATTTCGAGGACGAAATTTTTATAAGGTGGGTAGGATTGTAACACCCAGTTTTCCAGATAAGGATAATTTTAAAATTTTGTAATTATAATTATTATTTATTGATAATTATTTTATATTATGATTTTGGTGATTTTTAATCATTTTTAAACTATTTAAAATTATGACTTGTGATTTTGATATTTTACTATTGTTTGGTTTTAATTTCGAGGAAATTTGTCACCCCCAATTTTCAGGAACATGAGTATTTTTATCATTTTGTATTTTTGAAATATTTTTGAAATTTAGTTTATTATTTATGATATTGTTTTGGGGTTATTTGAGTCGGGTTCGAATTTTAGCTCAATCCGACTTGAAACGGGGACCCGGGGGTAGTGTTGACTTTAGTGGACCCACACATTAGTTAGCCATGGCCCACATGATAGAAATATTTTAGTTAGAGGTTAGACTAATTATTATGGATAAGGTTACTGTGATTAGAGACTTGTATTGAGTTGGATGTTCTGTTTTGTATGGCAGTAGACACTTAGACTCTCTCTCTCTGATTGTATCATGTGGATCTTTTTATTCCAGTATCTATCTATCTTTATTTTCATCATTCTGTCTTAGATGTGATTGAGACTGTATATTGCTATGTCACCTCCATTCGGAGTGTATATACTGTACAGGTACCTTTATATTGTTAGATGATTAACCTAGGACAGCGTTCTACCGCCGACACTGCGGCGTAGGCTGGGCGTTGTTACGTTCTCATACCCTCACAGTGGGTGCGGGTCGTGACATAGAAGATGTATCCTATCGTCTCGCTCTTCCACCATCGCTACGTGAGGTGCATGACGTATTCCATGTATCCCAACTACGACGGTATATCCCAGACCCGAGCCACATCCTGGATCATTCAGAATTGGTTGTTGGTACCAACCTTTCGTATGAGGAGAGGCCCGTGTCTATATTGGACCGAAGAGAGAAGACACTCAAGAACAAGACTATCAAGTTAGTCCGAGTTGCTTGGGGTCTTCACTCTTTGGGTGAGTCAACGTGGGAGCGTGAGGATGATATCCGATCGCGATATCCCGACATGTTTGACTCGTGAGGTATAATGTCTTCCTTATGCCTCATGTCTTCGATTCCTTGCTTGCATGATTGATTGGTTGATTGATTGATTGCCTAGTATAGCTTACATGTGATAGTATAGCTTGTTCTTGTCCCTCTAGCCTCTTAATTAAATTCTGAGGACGGAATTCTTTTAAGGTGGGTAGAGTTGTAATGCATGTGGTTCGTATTGCGTATCTTGGTATACGTATACGTAATTTGACCCGTATTGTATGTCTCCCTGCTTAATTTATTCTAGCATTTCATTAGCTGGTTTATTCTTGGGTTGGTTCGGCTGGCTTGGTTTACTTTGGTTCATCATGAGCCAAGGTGAACCCTCCTACCTACCACCACCCTTCTTATTTAATCCATTTCCCTCATTCTCTCTCTTCATTTACTTCTTCTTCTCCACCATTACTTCTTCAACCACCAGGAGAGTGAGAGAGAGAGAGAGAGAGAGAGCTTAGGCAAGTGCATCTTGCTTCATGGAGGAACACAAATTTTATTGTTCCATTCTCTTCTTCACAGCACTCTAAAACACTTTAGTACTTGGCATTTTTAATTTTCATGGCTCAATTTGTGTAGATCTAAGTTTATAGTATTTTTAGATTTTTTGGGTTTTGATCTACTTAATATTGTTATTTCCGAGTTTTGATGGTTCCATATTTTAGAGAATTTCGTTCTACCCCATTTTGACCTATGGAAGTCTAAATTTGGACTTACGGTGAAGGTTTTATGGAGCTTGGAAGCTAAGGGTTCCATGGCCATCCTTCTCAGGTTTTCTTAGAAGATGGGTCCCCACTTACTCAGCCGCATAGATGGGTACCCACTTACCCAGCCGCATGAGATTCATTCACTCAGCCGCATGAGATTCATTTACCCAGCCGCATGAGATTCATTTCACTCAGCCGCATATATGGGTACCCACTTACTCGGCCGCATAGATGGGTAGCCACTTACCCAGCCGCATGAGATTCATTCACTCAGCCGCATGAGATTCATTCACCCAGCCACATGAGATTCATTCACTCAGCCGCATATATGGGTACCCACTTACTCAGCCGCATAGATGGGTCCCCACTTACCCAGCCGTATGAGATTCATTTACCCAGCCGCATAGATGGGTACCCACTTACTCAGCCGCATAGATGGGTACCCACTTACTCAGCCGCATAGATGAGTACCCATCTACTCAGCCGCATAGATGAGTACCCATATACTGCCGTATGAGCCCCCAATTCACCCTTGACCGCATAGTGTCTAATTGGGTTATTTTCTTGTCCTATTTGGCTGATTTATGGCAAGAATTTCTTCCAACTCCCAACATGAAAGTTGTAGATCTTTTTCTTGGCTTCCATAATATGTTATTAACTATTTATGCAACTTTTCTCATTTATAATGATGTAAGGATAGAACACGATAGTGGCCCGTCATGGCGCACTCTTGATAAGTAACCCTGACATGATACACCTCGATATGTTGTTGCGACAGCTAGCACGGCATGACAAGTATGAAAGACCTGGACACCGTGGGCGATTGTGTTTGTACAAATAAACTGGTACTGTCTTGCATCATGTCTAGGATGGAGATCCCTGAGTACCACGGTCAGGGGTACCTACTGAAATCGACTAAGGCTAATTAACTAGAATGATTCAGTAGTCATGAAGAGATTTTCAGCTACATGCAATCCCGTTATCTGGGCGCATTCAGTGGACTTGTAGCCTACCGACGAGTAGGGCACATTTCCAGTACACAGTCATGTGGTGCACCCTTCATAAACGGATATTCGACTCGGATAACCAGATGGTCTGCAGGGCTTGTGGCTGTTGGGATAATCTCATTGCATCTTGCTAGTAACTAGTCTGTGATAACCCTAGTTAGTTAAAAGTATCAAGCCGTACTCTTGATTGGCCGTGATTGATTGGATGGAGTTAATTCCAGCTTAGTCTTATCATGATCCTGTGAAAGATTATGACATGACATGATTATTGCTGCTTGCCTTAACAATAACGATCGGGGGTCCAGTTCTGTTCAGGCGAAGGGTTACAACCCCGGTCCTTGTTTGGTTTAAGGGTTGTAACCTGGCTCCCGGAGCAGTTCTGTGTTCTCTCTTCGTTTATTATCTTATTGTACCCCATGCCATGTCCGTCATGTTTTACCTTACCTTAATACCATGATTAATTATGCTGGCCTTGGCAATAAAGATCAGGGGTCCAGTTCTGTTCAGGCGAAGGGTTACAACCCCGATCCTTGTTTGGTTTAAGGGTTGTAACCTGGCTCCCGGAGCAGTTTTGTGTCATCTCTTCGTTTATTGTCTTCACTGTACCAATAGTATTTAAAACGGGTTTCTATTCAGGTGAAGGATTACAACCCCGGTTCTTGTTTGGTTTAAGGGTTGTGACCTGGCTACTTGAATGGTTTTCTCGTACTCAGTTTACTGTTGTTATCTCTATTATTATCAGTTCTTTATTTATTATCTTTAATATTCTATTGTGATATGCTGGTTTTAGTTCCTAAGTGAAGCCTCCTTTGTGGCACTTGCTCTTTCTGGGGTCTGACCCAGCTGGTTTTGTGTGGCCAGATATCGGAGCAGCACCAGAGGATCCACCTGTCTTCCAGCCAGATGGTGACCACCAGGCGTAACCCTGGCAACGAGTGGGTTTTTTTTGTCCTTCCACTCTATTGTAAAATTATTCTTTTGAGACATTTAGCCGACGAGAACTTGTTAGCTCGGTTGTACCTTTATTTATTGTCTGCCTACGGGCTGTGACATGATTAACAGATCCTAGGGTTGATCATGTATGACTAAACTCTTGCTAGTCCTGACATTTTGTAACGACTAGCTTCATGATCAGCTGAATATGTAATGTTGGGGATGCCTTACTATTGTATATTTGGTGATCTTACATCTTGTAACACTTACTTACTTGCTTTTGATTGAGACACTAGGATTGTTCATGACCATAAGAGACTGTTGGCTTGTAGTTAAACCCTCATGTATCTAGACAGCCGTGACCATATAGCGAGGTGGGTTGCACTTCAATATACGTAGCTGGCTATGTCTGCCCCCGCTCTCCAGTATTCTGGTTCTGGGGCATAACAATAGTACTTAAGTTATTTGTACTATTGCAAGCCTGCGACTAGGAAGTGCTCATTCACAATTAGGATTGATTTGATTTTAGAAGAATGACTAAGACTAGGAGTCCTTTATTTAATTTGATTGTTATGTAGTTAAGGTTGCTACATAGGCTGTATAATTTAAGTAGGGATTTATTGAATTCTAAATCCTATTAGATATTTGATTGATGGTAGGATCAAAGGTGGGTAGACTATTCGTTTGGTAAATTAGGCCTTCATAGGATTCAGTTCCTAATCTTGGTCATTTTTTATAATTTTATTTTTTGCCTTCTCTAATATTGTCATATCGTACGGTTTGTATTATTTATTTAGTTTCCATTGGCCATAATAATTATTTTCCTCAGAGCCAATATTCTTTTTCTATCTATTAAGTTTTGAGCCTAACACGATTCAATTATCTATCTATTAATTCTAAGTCATCTCGTTTATTTTGTGATCGTTTTATTTTCAAAATTGATACATTCGCTTCAAGTACAGATAGTTACACTTTTTCTATAATGATAGACTTGTTTGAATTTTTAGAAGCTTCTTTGAAATTATCATGGATATAGTTGGAATAATTTTCGGTGACTTACAATAGCAAGGCAGATGCGCACTGTCTCCATTTATTTGAATTATGGAGACTGTGGGTTCACTGTAGCCAGCAACACACTAGCAAGGCATGACCCCTAAGTTGAAATAATTTTAAGTAAGCGTAGATTATTGAATATTATTAAAATTATGTCCAATTGCCCTAATTTGATCTTTGAGTTATTAAGTCAATATTGGATAGAGTTAATAGAATATTTGATACCGTATTCTTATTCGAGTCGTGAAACCAAGAGTTTGCTATAGCCAGATGTACACTGGCGAGGCATGGATTCTCAGTTAAATGACTTCGGATATGCATACAGTTTTCGAATACTATAGCGACTATATCTTTTATCGGCATATGACTATTAATTTTTCAAATCGACTGATGCCTTATTTCTTATTACCATCTTCTCAATAAACTGGTAGTTATCTATTTCTTATCTTTCCTATTTGAAAAACATCATCCTAGAACCAATTACTATATTTGATTATATTCCACTAGAATTATAGTCATACCTAAATCTTGATTCTATAATCGTGCCTAAACAATTTTGCTTAACTAGTTGATTGTGCCAAAATGATTTCAATTTTGACCGTTCTTAACGACCTTGATCGTGACTAAACTATTTTGACTATAATCTTGAACGTGCCAAAATCATATATTTTCTTGTGCTTTCGATTCAATCCACGATTGTGCACGACCTATTTTGATCGTTATTCTTAATCATGCCTAACCATATCATTTGAAATTTCGAGGACAAAATTTTCTAAGGTGAGTAGATTTGTAAGCCCACTTCCCGAATTTTTAATATTTTATGTTATTTGATTATGATTAATTTTATGATCATTAAGGGTCATGCTTAAGCTTATAGGTGAGCTATGGCCATATTATGGTCATATAGCCTCTAGATAGCTTATTATATGTTATTTACCTATTTATATTTATCCACATTTTTTGGATATTTTAGTGATTTAATTTATGAAGGTTTATTATTTTTAGAGACTTATAAGATTTACTGTAAGGTCATCCGGGGTTATTTTGGGACCAAGCATTTTATTTAGGCTCTAGAGGGTTAAAAAAATTATAATTTTTTAAGAATTTTTCTAGAATTTTAGGAATTTATTTGGAGTTAAATTGATTTTTAAATCAATTTTTGTAATTAAATACACAGTCAAATCCCAGTCAACATAGGGCAGGCCCACCTGTCGGCGCCCAACTGCCTCTCTCTCTCTCTCTCTTCCCTCTATATATATGCACAGTTTTTCGAAAACCTTATTACCTTGGCCGAATTTTTAGAGATTTCTTCTTTGGAGAATCTCGAGTTCCCGAAGCGATTGCCGCCAATCTCGACGTACTTTTCGTGCGCCGTTTTTTTTATCGAAAGCATATCGAGGTATAGTTTCTGAATATCTAATTTATTTTCATAAATTCTGAACCTAAATTTCTGGAAAATTCGTAGAGTGCTAGTTATTCGAAATTTGACATGTTTCGGTGTTTTCGAGATTCCGGAAGAACCAGGAATCAGAATCATGAACCGTTTGAAGTTCTAAAAGCTGGCACAGAGATATACGACATATAATTTTCCAGAAATTAATATGTTCATCTAGTATTTTAATTAATTTATTGAACTCAGATTTGATCGGTAAATCACCGATTTGGTCATGGTTAGCCATAATGGCGATATCTTTTGACCAAAGCGTGATTTCTCTTATTAAGGATTTCTTTAAACAAACTTCTCTTCAATCATAACTAGTCATACGTTCCTATTTTGTGTGATTCTAACTACTTTATATTGACCCTAGACTAATCGGATTGTCTCGAACCCAATGGCACGGTCGGTTCCATCATTAGAGACTGTCTTGCGTAGTTATGCCATCCGCAACTATTCTGTGCCAACATGATCAAGTCATATCCAGTGCAATTAACTCGAGGCAAGTACAATATTGCTATATGTGCTTCTTACATTATAATGCTATCTTTTATTATGTTTCATTAAGTATCAGATTGTGACACGATAGTGACACGGTAGGACTTGATTGTATTATTGCTCGTTTATTGATTGTTTAGTAAGTCGGGAGGGAAAATGCTCAGTAGGTATGTGAACAAACCCAACTATTATAATTGTGGATAGCTAAGTCATACACCACACATATGGGTTAGCCGTACCTTTTTATTGTGGACAGCCATGTAGGATGTGTCGTATTAGCCCAGTTGTTTACATGTCGAAAAGTATTTCAAACATACTGTTTGTTTGATTATACATGTTCATTGCTAGTGACTCGTTCATCTATGTTTTTTCTAGTTATTTCTTGTACATATTTGTCGTATCCATTACATATTCATGTTTTCTTTATTTCTACTGTATCTCTACTGTCTAGCTTATTTTGTATTAAGTTATATAATGCAATAGGGTTGTACTTTGCTCCTTTTCTGACTGGATCATTGTAGGTGACTTGGCGTGCTTTCTACCTTTGCGATATGGACTATACAGGGGAGATAGAGATCTTGGAGGCCGACCGTAGATTCTGGGTAGATTAGTTAGTTTCTTTTATTGTTTAGCAGATTTGTTCCCAAATATTTTTTGTTGTATTATTGAATTTTGTAAATAAAATAATTACTGTGAATGAGCAATTAGATATGACTTTCTTGTATTTGAGATTGACATTGAGACCTAGACAAGTATTACTGCCAATGATGTGGCGTAAACTGGACTTGGCTACGAACTCGTATCCGAAAAGCGGGTGCGGGTCGTGACATAGGTATATGGAATAATATATTTATGCACACACTTTAGATAAATACAAGGAATATTTATAAAAGTATTCTAAAATATAACCCATGCTTGTACCATAAATTTTATTTCTAAAATATATTTTAAATATAACCATTCTTTATAAAATAATTATTGGGCCAACAAAATAAATTACGAAATATATATAAAAAATATGTCTACATGGACGTCTTTGGACACACTACATGACTACCCGGGTCTAGGTTTGGTTTGGGTCAAGTCTGAGCTAGTCTGGTACAACTGGGCTGCCTCAAAGTCAAAAGTCTTAATAAATAACTAATTAAATCATTTATAGGTGTCAACTCACAACTTTGACTGATTTTTCTAGTTGGGATACAGCTATGGCTAGACCTTTCTTAGCATGGCTAATACACTAGTCAAAGCACACGACTACACTATCCGTGTCAAAATTTCTAGTCATCATGCACCTCAAACTTAACCATGACTAAGGCCATATATATATATATATATATATATATATATATATATATATATATATAAAATATTAGACTATTATATATAATCATATTATATATATAAATATATATATATAATATGATTATATATAATAGTCTAATATTTTATATATATATATATATATATATATATATATATATATATATATATATATATATATATATATATATATATATATATATATACAAAATTTTATATAAATCTATTTGGCCTAAAATAAATTCAAAATAACAATACTAAGTCATGGCTCTACCAAGTGGGGTTGGCTAGGTTAGGGTTCAAATATATTTTCTAGTCAAATCGAACTCGAAAAGTCAACCAATGAGTCTTTGTGCCATTCACAAATAAATAGCACATTGGCACCCGATTGATTGGCATACCCTAGGCATACGTGTCATAGGCTCAATATGGGTCAAAACCATATATTGGATTGAATGGTTTTGATCTATGTCGAGCCCTGGACTCAAGTTGGAAGTTAGGTCCAGAATTACAGTAAATGGTCAATTGACCTAAATTGACTCAAAGTTCTGCGAAGTCAAAAGAATGTTAGGGGATAAATTTGGATGAGACATGATATATCAAGTTGGAGGTGGACTTGCCTTCTTTAAAATTCATGAAGGTCCTTTCGAAAGATTAGCATTTCTCGTGCTCCAAAAATCAAAGCTATGGAAAAGTGCATCTATAATTATAATTAAAGAAAAAATTTAATAAATAGAAATCATATAAAAAAATTTAAATTAGGGTGCTTACAGGGAGACAGTGACTGCATTGGAAGATAGAGGAAAGAGAGAGTAAGGGGTCGGTATAATTTGGAGTAAGGGGTCGGTATAATTTGGAGATATTTGGAGCACATGAGAGGCTCGAAATATGGCTAGGACACGACGATGGCCACATGAGTAGCGTGGACACAAAAAACTAATTAGGGTTATATGTATCCCTGCTATTTATAGAGCGACAATGGGTCAATCAGCACGAAGTGGGTCCGCAACCCACTACTGCAAAACTGGGCCAGCACGGGCCAGAAAACCAGAAAGAAAAGAAGAAAGAGAAGGAGAAGAAGAAGAAATGGCTCAAGGCCCACATTTTGTTAAGGCGGGACGAGATGACGGGTCGCGGGTTGACGGCTAGCGGATACCCCCATATAATTAATTAAAGAAAAATCCCCCAAAATTCTAAAAACTTATTTAGAATTTTAATTATTTATCTAATTCATAAATTAGTTTTAGGGCTAGAAAATAACAAATAAATCTGGAAAAATCCTCCAAAATTCTAAAACTTATTTAGGTTACTTGAATCATGTTGGTGAAGTTTTATAGGATTTTATGGTAATAGATAGTCCCAATAATTCCTACAACCTTTAGAAAATTTATTTTCTAGGCTTTTGATTAGTTTTAATTATCTAAAAATTTTCAATAATTTTCTAAAATTCTAGAAAGCTATTTAGAGCTATTCTAGGCAATTAGAAATTCACTCATCAACATCGATTTTTATAGATAATCGAGTTATTCTAGATAAATAATTACCAATTAAATTTCATTTTTTATAAACTTCTAATTAGCCTAACATTATATTTTATGCTAGTTTAGGGCCCTGGACTATTGTTTCTAGCCTATGGTTTATTATTGATAGTTACAGACTCAGGGTTGATGTCTAAGTAACTCTATTAAGTTTAGAAATATCTCGTATCTCATTATGTGTACTACAAATGTACAAATTGAAATTTCTTGGTAGAGAATGATACACCAATTGTAATGCATTTGACAACTACAATTGATTTCTTGTAAAACTTGAATGTCATTAGCCTTTCAAACTTCATGATCATGTATCATTATAATACTCGAACATGGTGACTTGATCGGCTATAATTTAAAGCACCTCGACCCGGATATGACCCGACTAAATACTATGCAGGCTTCGGTACAAAACTTGGACCTTGGCTTGGAATGGATTTTGTTCTGAGTATAGTACTATCCTGACCCGATCCTATAACCGGCTAACTGTAACATGTTTCAGAAAGTTGTAGAGGGCAGTACAAATTTTCCCATAAATTTATTATCATAAGGCTTCTCCTATTAAAAAAAAGAAGGTAAATACATACATTATATTTTATGCTAGTTTAGGGCCTTAGACTATTGTTTCTAACCTATGGTTTATTACTACTAGCTACAGACTCAGGGTTGATGTCTAAGTAACTCTAGTAAGTTCAGAAATATCCTGTATCTCATTATATGTACTATAAATGTACAAATTAAAATTTCTTGGTAGAGAATGCTACACAAATTGTAATACGTTTGACAATTACAATTGATTTATTGTAAAACTTGAATGTCATTAGCCTTTCAAACTTCATGGTCATATATCATTATAACACCCAGAGTTGGTGACTTGATGGGCCTATAATTTAAAGCACCTCGACCCGAATATGACCTAACTAAATACCGTGCAGGGTTTCGGTACAAAACTTAGACCATGGCTTGGAATGAATTTGGTTCTGGTATAGTATCATCCTAACCCGATCCTATAACATGCTAGATGTAACATCCGATCCTACAAACAGGTTAGCTGTAAAACATGTTTCAGAAAGTTATAGAGGGCAGTACGAATTTTCCCATATGAAATAAATACACTGGCCCCTACATGTTTCATGAGTATTACAGGGGCTACCCCCATTCTGAAAATAATTACACTGACCTCCCTCTTCTTTATAAATTTTAAGGTTATTTACACTAATTATCCCTAACTTTTGGCTTCATAACACGGGGTACCCCTACTTTTAAACTAATTACACTAACCACCCCTCCCTTTAGAAAAATATTAAAGATAGGGGTAGTTAGTGTTATAATTTTTTTCATTTTTATCTGAAAGTAGGGGTATCCCGTGTAATAAACATAAAAAATGGGGGTGGTCAGTGTAATTAGTTTAAAAGTAGAGGTATTCCGTATTATAAATCCAAAATTTAGGGGTAGTTAGTGTAAATAATTCTGAATTTTGTAAAACATAAGGGTAGTTAGTGTTATAAATTTATATAGAAAATATAAATTATAGGATGACCCGTGGAATTATTTTTAAAGTAGGAATAGTTTATGTAATAACTGAAATAACACAATTTGCCACTCTATTAAAAATAAAGCTAAATACATAATTTTTTTTCCCCGTAAAACATGCGAGTGGAAGAAGGAAAATCTGACAAAAAGGACGTTTTCTTTTTGATTATTGGGTAACTCATGCCCTCCTGCTAACAACTGCGGCGAACTCGTCTTTCCTCTCTCTCTCTCTCTCCTCAAAAAGGAAGGGAACAAAACCAGTGACGAACCATATAGAGGAAAAGGAACACATAAGGAATCTACGTAAGTATTTCTTCTTCCTCTTCTTCTCATTCGATTTGTGGTGTGATTCTTTATTGAGTAATTGAGTAAGAAAAGCAAGTCTCAATGGATACTATTCTGTGGCAGTTTAATCGGGTCGCATCAGAGTCGATTCCTCCTGATCGGAGGAAGAGGAAAGTTTGGATTTTGCGATTTCTGATTCTAGACTCGGTTTCTCCATCTGGGTCTTCGATTTCCGAGTGAAAGCTTGGATGTTTCTGCCGATTTTACGGAAAAGAGGGGGAAATTCCAAGTGGGTCATCAGAAAGTTTAGCTGAGGATTCTCTTTTGGGTCGTACTTTCTTGATCTGTGTATTTCTCAATAGCTGCTAACCATGATTAGTGGAAGTTTACTACATTTCGATCAATGGAATGAATAGCGACTTTGTCGAATTGTAGTGCTTCCTGTGCGAATAGCAAGGGTTCGGACCGTTTTATTGATTTTTAGAGAGTATGATTAAGCAGATATTGGGACGGCTTCCTAAGAAGCCGTCAAAGTCGTCGGATAACCGTGACCTGGTTGGTGGTCCGTCTTCGGTTTCGAACCTTCCTACTGGTTCAAGGGTCGGTGATATACCAATCAGTAGAGCCAATCAGATCACTTATGGGAGCAATTATCCACCACTGGCTAACTCGAAGCCGAATGGCAACTCGAACTATGCCCCTTACGAAGCTTTGCCTAGTTTCAGAGACGTCCCGAGCTCTGAGAAACCAAACCTATTTATCAAGAAGTTGAACCTGTGCTGTGTTGTGTTTGACTTCACGGATCCGTCTAAGTGTTTGAAAGAGAAGGAGATCAAGCGGCAGACGCTGTTAGAGCTTGTTGACTATGTTACTACGTCCGGTGGAAAGTTTTCTGAGTTGATGATGCAGGAAATCACCAAGATGGTGTCTGTAAACTTGTTTAGGACCCTTACTTCTCCGCCTCGTGAGAATAAGGTTATGGAAGCCTTTGACGTGGAGGAGGATGAGCCTCTAATAGATCCTGCATGGTCCCACTTGCAGGTTGTTTATGAGTTTTTCCTGAGGTTTGTTGCTTCTCCTGAAACTGATGCTAAGTTGGCAAAGAGATATGTAGATCACTCATTTGTTCTTAGGTTACTTGATCTTTTTGACTCCGAGGACCCTAGAGAGAGGGAGTATTTAAAGACGATACTTCACCGTATATATGGTAAATTTATGGTGCATCGGCCATTCATTAGGAAAGCTATTAACAATATATTCTACCGATTCATCTTCGAAACCGAAAAGCATAATGGAATCGCGGAGCTCTTGGAGATTTTGGGAAGTATTATCAACGGGTTTGCTCTGCCACTTAAGGAAGAGCATAAGTTGTTCCTTGTCCGAGCGTTAATTCCACTTCACAAGCCAAAGTGCATTCCCATGTATCATCAACAGTTATCATATTGCATATCACAGTTTGTTGAAAAGGACTGCAAGCTTGCAGATACTGTTATAAGGGGATTATTGAAGTATTGGCCGATCACTAATAGCTCTAAGGAAGTGATGTTCTTAGGAGAATTGGAAGAGGTATTGGAGGCAACACAAACTGCAGAGTTTCAACGATGTATGGTTCCACTTTTTCGTCAGATTGCCCACTGCTTGAATAGCCTCCACTTTCAGGTAACAAATCCTTTTTTTTTTCTAAGAGACTAAAACTCAAGATACTTTATATTTTAGCTGGTCAAATAGTAGACTGCCCTACACACTCTTCATTCACCCTTCCTCCTTGGATTGATAATTCAACATATCTATTTTGATCTACTGCATAAATTCAGAATTAAGACTAACAGAATACTAATACTTCTAGGGATATGTGAGTTATCAGGAACACATGATCATAACAGTTTTTAGGCAATATGACAATTTTTATGTATTTTACATATTATTCTCTTACCCAAGATTTGGGATAAAGGCTTTGTTGTTGTATATTATCTTTGTAATATTTTTACTTTATTCTAGACACAATGTTTAACAAGTTATGATATGTGGCACACTTCTCCCTACTAAAACTTGTGGCATCCATCTGTGTTGTAGGAAGTTGTCTATTTGTGTCCTATACTTGTTTAAACACACAGAGATGATCACTGTTATGTATTGTACGATATTCATGAGCTAAATATTATTTTGCCCCTACTTTAGTTAATACTCAAGATTTTAACATATTTGTCCATCTTTGTTTTTACTTGTTAAGTTCCATAGAATACAAATACCAATTCAATCTCATACAATAGTTCAAAAAAGACGCACATATATGGCCGTGTACCCGTGATCGAAATTTGGAGAGTTTCTGTGTTAGACACCCTATACTCATGTTAGAGATAGTGAGTTTATGTACTCTGCTCTCATATTTGATAAGAGTGCTCTCACATTTGATAAGAGTTGTACGAGGAACCTCCTATATATATGACTCAAGCAACATCAACAAGGGATTTCAGTAAGGTAAGGCAATAATAGCAATTTAGTTTTCTACATGGTATACATACATGCTTCATCTAGGACCTATCTTTTTTCCTTCTGCTAGGATAAATTTTCCAACAAAATTAATCCCTACAATTCTTGTTGAAACCCAATCCTATCTTCTTCCTCACCTACCCCTACCCCTACCCTACCCCTAAATACTTCTCCTTCGTCTCTGGCCTCCATCTTTCTCTCTCTTCCAAAATCCATGCCGAACTCATTTCACAATTTCACAACCTTATGCAGAACCCTATTACCTATCCTCTCCAAACCCACTTCACCACTTATCTCCAAACTCATCCTTGTAGAAGCTTAGATATTTTCAACAGTGCGTTGCGCCATTTACAGTTAGCGCGCATGATATCACCAAAATAGCGGTATCTAATAAATGGTGCCAAACGTTGAATAGCGCCGTCCATCAGATAGCGCCAGGACCCGTAGCAAAACTTCCTTAAGAAGGCAAAACTTTATGTCATATCAATCATGATGAATGACAACACGACAGTTGAGAAGATCTTTTTCTCGAGTTCTGCGCGCGCGGCGCTTAAGAAATATATTTGTCGGATACAGTTGGCGCCAAAACGGGATTGCACAAATCAGACGTAAACTCAAATAGCGCTAAACAACAAAATGCTACTACGTGGCAATCTTCCTCGAGAAGCCAAATCTCACGTCTTTTCAGAAAGGTTTGTCATGATGACCAGTGTTCTAAAAATCGTTAGGCGGACTCGGTGCGGCGGAGGTCCGCCTAGCGCCTAGCCCGCTTAGGCGGCAATTAGATTTTTTTTTTTTGAAATTTTAGAAAATTTGAAACTTGAATTTGAAATTTAAAATTTCAATGTTCTAAAAATTCAAATACTATCTTAAAATCCAAACAAATATCCAAAATACAACTAAGAATAAACAAAATAAAAAAAAATCAAAAAAATAAAAAAACATGGCTGCCTAGGGCCCGCCTAGCCGCCTAGCCCACCGCTTAGGGGGTTTTCGGTGCGGTGGGCCGACGCCTAGGCCGATTTTTAGAACACTGATGATGACTGTCAGTGCACTTTTTCAGTGCCATTTACCAAATGGCACAAATTGACAATTCTGCACACACAGCGTCAATTACAGTTTGGCGCCAACCAACAGAACGCGCCATTGGCGCCAATCAACCACAATCACCATCCAGAAGCAGTTAAAGATGATGTGGCGCGCATGCCACTAATCTCGAAGAACATGCACACGACACTGTCCATGACCAAGCACCTTTCTCTCACAGAAAGTCACGCGTCCTATGCAGTTAAGTTAACCGTTCACGCTAATGAATGAAACGATACATGACGCGCAAAGCAATGCACAATCAGTGTATCTTTGTACTGTACGCCAACTATTGTAACTTCCTGGCAGTTATCTCAAACTCTATAAATAGAGTTCCAAAATTACTTTTTATGGTATCGACACTTATCATCGACTCCCGGCAAGAGTTTTCGGCTATTCTCTCTCTCTTCCGCAGCAAGTTCAAGAGCTTTTCTTCTCCAATATCGCATCGTCCAAGGGATAAAGTGATCGTCTTTTGATCAGATTCCTATAATTGTACTTCTCTAGAATCAAAATTGTACTTAGATCTTTGTATAAGAATTTTGTACTTTCTTTCTCAGTTTGTATTTAAGTTTTCTTTTGGAGACTTTTGTTCTTTGCAAACAATCCTCTTTAAAACCATCTTCTCTAAACCCATACTTTCCAAATTAACTCTAAGCCGATAATCTCCAAACCCACTTCACCATCTCCTCCAATTCTATTGTCTCTAGACCCACTTCTCTAAACCATTCTCCCTTAACCCAGAAGACATGATTCATAAACCATAAATCAATAGCCACCTATTCACCAAAACCCAAAAACAAAGAAGCAAAAAAGGAAACTCATAACTCAATCCCCCTCAAAACCTAAACCCAAAATCCTAGACACCAACAGTTCTATTGCTACATGTGGTTCTCTTCGACTATCCTTTGTCATGTTTCTCTCATCTTGAGGTGATTTACTTAGGTCTACTACGTTTATGTGCCCATCTTCCATAGTATAATTTGCTTCGGTCTACTATTATTTTTTTTACTTCCACTTGTGTTGCTTAGTTTATTCCACCTCTAGTTACTTGTAAAATAACTACTTTTTGCTTCCAAGTTGAACATGATTGGCATGTCCAACTTAATGGGGAGTATTGGCAAAGATTCTGGCACCATTCTATATTTATCTATCCGTCTGCATGTAGTATTGATCCTTGATGTCCACTATTAACTATGTCATGTGTATGCATTCTATCTCTGCAATTTCTCGATTGGATTGAGATCTCCTAATACTAGTATCTCGTAATGTCCCGTAATGCCAATACAAATAGAAGAAATTCATAAGATATTGACAATTTTTTGTGGCTAATATCTCATGTGATTGTGTCAACATCTAATACATTCTTCCATATTTGCATGTTATTAGGAGACATTGTGAGATATTGGCATTAGGGAATCTCAATCTTTCTTGGTTATGATTGTGGGGCCTTGTGTGTTGGTCTCTTCTCTTTCTCATATATTTCTGGCCATGCCTCCTCGTGCCGTGATTTCTGTTACACCAATCTCTACTATTTATTGGCTATTTCTGGTCATGCATTCTCGTGCTCCGGTCTACTATTTCTCGGTTATCTCTAGTAATGCATCGACCCTACTAGTGCTCTTGGTCGTGCGTCCTTGTGTGTTGACCTCTACTACCACTTCTCTCAATTGGGTCATGTGATGACCGTTCTTATTTGGGTCATGTGATGACCGTTCTTATTTGGGTCATGTGTTGACCTCTACTACCACTTCTCTCACTCGGGTCATGTGATGACCGTTCTTACTGTCGTATGTTGATGTCGTTTTTATTCAATTGTGATTCTGACGATGTTGTTTCTACTTATGGTGGTGATGGTGTATGTGGTGATGTTGCATGATTTTTGTAGCTCTACTAAGTGTCTTCTTTTCTCAACATAGGCAACAAAGTGGACATGTTTCACATGCTTCCACTTGGGTATATGTGGAGAGTCGGCAAGTCTTTGTAGTATAGTTCAAACCTACATTTGGTAGAGTCCTACAAGGAAGTTGCCACATCAATGAAGGATCCTAATAAATACCAATGCAGTTTTCTACACTTCACGTCAAGTTACGACACAAGTGTCTCTGTACACCAATAATGGATAATAGGTTTGGACCTTGCATTTGTAAATCAGGTGTGATGTCAGACAGTGGAGAAGTTACCCTCCCTAAAATGGCTGAATTATTTCTTAAAATTGAGCTATAACAACTTGCTTTGAGAGTAAGCAAGAAATTCCAGTTATTCCATGATATATTTATGTCTTTATAATTCAACAATTAGTGCTGTAGAATGTGTAAAGTTCGAGCTAAATGAGCTTATTGCTGTGAGGACTCATTTGAGTGGTAGGTCAGATGCAACTAAGATTTCTCAACCAATAAGAAAGGTGGCTCACATTGTTATTTTGGATCAGAATAGTAGATCAAATGATCAATGGTCACTTAAATAGACCTGCCAAAAGGTAGAAGAAAATAGCTTGATTTAGAAAATAAACCTTCTTCAGAAAGTTATTGAAGAGGATTTTGCCATGTTGATGTAATAAGGTGTTGAATATTTGATGCCATAATTTTCTAGTCAGGAGATGATATTTGAACTTGCATTTGATGTTGCTGGTCAATGGGAACAAGAACTATGGTGGACCGTGGTAGGTCATCAATTGGTAAATAGTTTTTCTAATTGTTTCTCTATTTAAAAAAAATGGAATTATTCTATTTTTGAAAAAAACTTAATATTTCTTATGTATGAATTTTTTTTTTTTTTTATAGCTTAGCTTAATCACCTGCTCATCTCATCGTCGTCATCAAAGCCTTCTTCCATGATAATAGGGTCAGCTATGGAGCATAACAAAGCTTCATGAAAGATAAAGATTTGACAACGTTTTTATGACTGGCTGTCAATCTGATGCAACACTCTATGTTGTTGTCAAATTCTTAGCCGAGGTAACTGTGAGCATGAGAGGGTCATATGCCATAGAACCTAGATGACCGGTTAACACGTAGATACACTATCTTTTAGATGTGTTGTTTAGGCTTATGCAACCAAGGAGTACCCAAATTCCCCTAGACTATAAGGAGTAGGTGAGATGATAGGATTTTCTATTAGGAATTGCATTCATCTCTATGACACATCCAAAGAGTGAAGGAATGACAATCCCGACACCAGCACATCTCGTCTCTTAGTTAATTTGTATCATCCCGTTTTTCCTCCAACAGTTAACACTTCTTTTCAAATTTGGTAAATAACATGTGTCCATTTTTTCCAGTGACGGGATCCAACTTGTTTCTTGATCCTGAATCATTTGGCACAGGACTACATAAGTTCTATAACGTTATTGTCACTTTTCTATCAATTCTTCCAGAGACCTGGCACCTTTTAAATGTTGAAGAAAATCCCTTAGAGCATCATTAGTAGTTGGGACTCTCCAATGCAATTTGGAGCCCAAAATTTTCAAAAAAAGGTAAATGTAAAATGGGTTGGGTTTGTATGAGAATAGTAGGAAATGATAAAGTGAGCTCCGGTCCCAAAAATTGTGTGGTCAAAAATTAATGCAGGAAAAAAATAATATAAAGTTTAGAATCTAGAAAGTTGGGCTCCAAATTGGAACTTACTATTCTACAAAACGAGTTTCTACAATCTAGAATCTAGAAATTGGGAGGCCCAACCCTTAGCACCCATGGATGGGTTGGGACCGAAATTGTAGAAATTGGGACTAGGGATGAGACTTATTATTCTACAAAATGAGCTCCTACATTCTAAATCTAGAATTTAGAAAATGGGATGGGCCTTACTAATGATGCTCTTAGAAAGTAAGATAAGCCAAAACTAGGCTAAAGGGAGGGAGGACATAGGAAACCGAGATTATACATAATGATTTATAATATTGTTAGGAAAGTGCCATATGATGCATATGCAATCTGATGTAATTATATACCCTTTGTTAACTAGTTCTCTTTAACTACATTTATACAACTAACATCATACGTTTCAAATGTTATATGTTTCCGTTTCAAATGGTATATGTTTCGTGGAATGTTCTTGACTTTTAGGTTTTAGGAAGTTCTGCAAGAAGTCTAACATATCTTTCCTATCTTCAAGAATCTGGAATTCAAATTCACATATGCTAAGCACTTTATGTTCTCACTTGGGTGAATTATAGGAAATTGCCTAAGACTATGATCCTTAAAGAGTCCCTGCTAGCCATTTATACTAAAACTGTTAGTTTATATTTAGATAACCATACCGTCCATAAATTGCATTCTTTGGAGTTTGGAGTAAGTTATTTACAATCTTTTGCTAATTGAAAAAGGAAAAAAATAACCCTGGATCATCAACCTTCATCCTCGTTCTTTGCAGTGGTGCTGTCGCACCGAACATTGCTTTTGGCGTTACCCGTTCTCCTCCTTCCCACTTTTCCTCCCTCTCCATATCCATTCTCCTCCTCAGCTCTGTCACGGGCAGATTCTGCTCCCTCCACCCCCTCTACCCCTACCCACCCACACACCACCACCACTATACCCACCCCACACGGTAATGCCCCTCCCACCTTGGCCCTCTTTCATCCTCGTCGAAGCTGACAAAAGAGAGAAGGGCAGGAAGGGGCAGTAGAGGAAAGATGGCGCAGGGGGGCTGAGAAGATCGATCTTCCTTAGCTCCAACTAGAATGAGAGGGACACAAGTTTGAGATACAAGAAGGAGGGGAGGGGCGAGCCTCGACAATAATACTAGTCGATGTGACGTAGCGTGATACCTGAACGGGCTTACCTTCGTGCTTGGCAATGGCCAAGTCTATCGGTGATGATGATAACTAGACCATCGTTGCTTGGGAAGAGCAAAGCGGTGTCGCGAACACTTTGACGGATGGCCTTGTGAGGGATCCTTACGAAGGTTGCTTGAAAACCGCAAGCGAGAGGCTTTCGAATCTACGGAAGAGTCGAGTCCACGACCAAGAAAAAAAAGAGAACAAATCTTAGAACTTAAAAAAATTTATTGGTTAAAAAGTTGTTCTCTAATTGCATACAGAAGGTGCCTATTTATAGGACTTTATGATAACTTAATCTTAATAAAAGATAAATTCTAATCTTAATCAAATAAAGATAAAATCCTAGTCAAATAAAGATAAAACTTATCTTAATAAAAGATAGAGTTAAAATAAGAGTCTCAAAGAAATATGATTCTTATCAACTCTATAAAAAAAGGTAAATAAAAAGAAAAATAAATCCTAAAAGGATTCAGAGTTGGAATCCACGCTACATCAGTCTCCCTTGCTTCAAAAGAACTTGTCCCTGAGTTCTTCTCAGAGTTAAGCGGTTCACCAGGTGGAAAATATTCGTAAAGATCAGTGATATTGAAGGTTGGGGGCTTCTTGCATTCTATCACTGGCGTTACGATAGCGCTAAATTTGTAGACGAATCGTTGGTAGCAGTTGGCGAGACCATGGATGCTTGGAACATTAGCCATTGTCTTTAGAGTAGGCCAGTTATGAATTTTCGAATCTTCTCTTCATGAACATTGAGGCCATCTGTAATCACAAATCCCAAGAAGATAAGTTGTTTGGTAAGGAAGCTATACTTCTTAATTCGGAGAAGATTGAGAACTTCTCTAAGGTGTTTCAGATAATCAGCTTTGCTCTTGCTATAATCAGCATATCGTCAAAGTAGGTGACTACAAAATTTCTTATAAATGGCTTCAAAACATGATTCTTGAGGTACACGAATGGGCTGGTTGACTCCTTTGAAAATTTCTGTTTGTCGTGTAACTTTTGCTGATATTTTTTTCCAAAATTATCTGTGGAGACCTTGCATCATGTGCTTGACTGTCATCTTCGGGAATGACCTTGGCTTCTCCTGGGTGTTCTTCTTAAGGGACTGAAGAGTTCATCTCCGTAGCTTCAACAATGGTTTTACCGAAGATTATTGTGTCACTCTCTTCAAATAGTCCTGTTTCTTGATTAGGAACTTGCAACTTCATCTCTTCTTGAGGGGTTGAAGATTTTAGACGAGGATCTGTAATGGGTTCATCCAACTTTGATATGTTTTTCTCAATCTCGTCGTCTTTATAGTCAACAATGTCAACTTGTGCTCTAAGGGGGATACTCTTGTGGATACACTTAAGTCCCTTTTGTGGGCGGCTGGTAAGAGGACGAGTATTTGTGCCTCTTGTCTCTGTGTATGGTATCCCTGTGAAATCAACCGCAACATTATATTTGATACCAAAAAAATCTAGTACTCTGTCCAATTTGTCAGACAAAGTATCAACTTTGCTTGACAAGGTTTCTACGTTGCCAGATAGGACATCAACCTTGCTTTACAAGGTTTCTACGTTGCCAGGCAGGGCATTAAACTTTTTGTGGGTGACAGATTTTATCATTGTTGTTTTGAAAAAGAAAGATTTTCAAAGATTTTGGAATACTGGATCTGTGTTGCTCTGATACCATTTGACGTAGTGTGATAGCGGAATGGGCTTACCTGTGTGTTTGACAATGGCCAAGTCGATCGGTGATGACGATAACTGGACCATCGTTGCTTGGTGAGAGCGAAACTGTGTCGTAAAAACTCCGATGGATGGCCTTATGAGGGGTCGCACGAAGGTTGGTTGAAAACCTCAAGCGAGGGCTTTCAAATCCACGGAATAGTCGAGTCCACGACCAAAAAAAAAAAGAAAACATATCTCAGAACTTAAAGAAGAATTTTATTGGTTAAAAAGTTGTTCTCTAATTGCATACAAAAGATGCCTATTTATAGTACTTCTATGATAACCTAATTTTAATAAAAGATAAAATTTAATCCTAATCAAATAAAGATAAAATTCTAGTCAAATAAAGATAAAACTTATCCTAATAAAAAATAGAGTCAAAATAAGAGTCCTCAAAGAAATATGATTCCTATTAACTCTATAAAAAAATAAAGCAAAAGAAAAAAAAAATCCTAAAAGGATTCGGAGTTGGAATCCACGCTGCATCACGATGGCTCAACGATCTCATCGTTGCTATTATAACGAGGGTAAAGGAGGATAGTTGGGGTTTCCTTTTATCAATATCTTAGAGTTTGATTATAAAATACTTAAATTATGTTACTATGCTCATTATTTAGCTATGAACTAGTGGTTTTAGTAGAAAATGATTTGTATACTCTTTTTGACAATATTTTAGTGTTAATTTACCATTTTGAATTTGCATGGTAAAAGCATATGATAAAGTTACGTGCCTAATATATGTAGATAATTGACATTTTTTACTGTTCAAATGTGTGGGCATCATGAGGAACATTAATGGAGAGAGGGAGAGGAGAAGTAAAGAGAGGGGATGTTTAGTCTTCTTTAAGTTAAAATTGTAATTTGTGTTAAACTAATTATTTCCTATATTGGTAAAACTCAAATTGAAACTTTAGCGGAAGAGGGCTAGTAACAAATGATGGAACTAAGTTTCAAAACTCGAGTAGACTAGTCGCCAATGATGAAACTAAGTTTCAAAACTCAGAAGTAAAGCTGTGTAAAGTAATTGTCACGTCCCGATCTAAAAAGGAAGTCTTTGAGATGTGATGCATACAAGCCTAAGTTGACTTCTACGAGGCCTAAAATTTTGAAACATAGATTCAATTATAAAGTGGTGGAATATTCAAGACTTACAATTTGCTGCGAAAAATACATCATTTAGGTCAAGGAACATAAAAACGTTTACAATCAGGTTAGATAATAACAATACTTAGCAACACAATTTAGCATAAGAATCATTCCAAAGAAGTAAAGAAGCTATCCAAGAATTCAAATGATTACATCTCAAGAGAACTATATCAATACTATTCCACACATTATCTCCTATACTTCATAAATGAAAACACCTTTTAATCCAATAAAATGTAGCTAATGTCTTGGAGATTCTACTTTGCTTCCCTAACCCGAAATTTTGAGGGTTAGTACATTAGGATGTACTGGTGAGTGACATAACCCAACTCACCTAAAATCCAACATAAGTAATCATTGGACAAACAAGCATTCATATGATCAAAGTAGTCTTTCTATTTCTTCTCTTTCCATTTCAACCCATGATATATATTAAAATCCATATTAATCCAAGTTCTTACCATCGATTCAATAATTTTGTTGTTCTCGTTTAGGCCATTCCTACGTATTCGATAGAGACATCCACATTCCTTCCTGTCTCTCGTGCAACTAATTTAAGAATTAATTCTCGAAATCGTGTGCCATTACTATAAAAGGGATATATATATATATCATGTAAATAAGAAACATGGTTTGACGAAACCCATCCCTCTCACGACTCCCGATGACCATCCTTCTGTCACGCGTCATCAAGTGGAAGTGGTGGTAAATTCTCAGGTTGTGCTACAAGATTTGGTCAAACAAAACTAGAGGGGTCAACCTCTAATAACAAGTACCACAAGAAAGCATGAGGAAACAATGCAGGAAAGCCAGACATTATATAACAATACTAATAGCCAGCGTCGTAGACTAAGGTCTGTACTTGTCGTCCATGCAGTAATGTACCCCTACACCAAAAAAGGACAAGGGACAACATTGCGTACCAAGGTTACTCGCAAGCATAAACAATATTACAGAAAATTATTTGATTTAATATATATGACCAATCAATCCCTATAGCTTACTATATTAGTTACTTGGGTTACACAATGCAATAAAGACATGTCATATTGTACGTTGTGAAAGAGTACTGACTAGGTTCATAGTTTTAAAAGGCGAAAGGCGCACCAAGGCGCAAAGGTTTCTGGAGCCTGAGGCGCTAGGCGCAAGGCTCAAGGCGCGCCTTTTGAAAGCTAGGCGCACTTTTTCTTTATATGTAAAAAATATCTACATTTAAAAACTTAGCTACATAGAAGTCCAAATTCCTTGAAAATATATCACAAATCATAGGCACAAAATTGTTCTTTATATATATATATATATATATATATATATATATATATATATATATATATATATATATATATATAAATGTAAAGACCCCCGAATCAGCCTACACACCCACTTCTTTTGAAGCTGGAAAGAGGGAATTCTTTCAAAGAGCGCAAGCGGCGCGCGCGCCAGAACTGACGGCTAAGGGGGCAACCAATACCGGAGAAGTTGACTCGCGTGAAAAGTACACAAGCTTATATTGGTATTTCTTCTTTCAATTTGGCTCGAAGGAGATTAACTGAAGCCCGAACGTAGTTGCGGTATCGGTATCGGCTACGGTTAGCGAGGTATGGTTGGCATTATTTAGAAGGCCAGGCGAGCGAAGTGAGCTTGCACGTGTGGTTCTGGCCGGGGACCCCGGTATACTGTACTAATATGTGTAGGTCCCTGTAATTCGAGTGAGATTGTCATGGCGCAAAAGCAGATATGGTCCGGTATTCCCTTGTTCCCCGTATTGGTTATGTTCCTTATTCAAGGTTCCCTGCGGTCCGACCGCATTAGGTTAGGGAGCTGGGCGAGACGATAATAGCTCCTCCGCATCCCCAAGCGCGTTGCCCTCCTAGGCGCGCAACACTAAGTAATCCAAGCCAACCCATATTACTGACTAACGGTGGATAATCATCTTTCTTAGAGGTACATTCGTGCTATTGTTTATAAAACTTTTCATCGCCCAGCTCGAACTGAAGGCGATGTAATCAAACTTATGGTTGACGCCGTGGATAATATAAAGCCCATATGCGAAATGCAAAAAGTCAGAATCACAGGTACTATTTATGAGATCCCTGGGATTGTAGCCAGGGATCGTCAACAAACCTTAGCTATTCGTTGGATCCTTGGAGCAGTATATATATATATATATATATATATATATATATATATATATATATATATATATATATATATAACAATCTAAAAGCCCATTAGATATAAATAACCCAAACTATATACATATAATATACAAACCACATATATATAAGCCTTTAAATATAGAAGTACATTCTAATTTAAAAAACAATCTAAAACCCACAATAATATTAATGACAACAATTTCTATACTTTCCAATAAAGCCCATAAACTATATAACATATATATAGAAGGTTGGAATATATATATATATATATATATATATATATATATATATATATATATATATATATATATATATATATATATAAAATGCAGCAAGTGGTAGTAGTGAGTTGTACAAAGTCTCGTGCATACACGTAGGGCATTCAAATAATATATATATATATATATATATATATATATATATATATATATATAAATGGCGGCGGCTACAGGAGACATCGGAAACCCTAGCTCTGCTAGGGCATCGCCTAATCGCGACGTGGAGGCGGCCAACCGCCCCCCGGACCGGGGGAAAGGCAAGGGGGTGGCGGGGGCGGTCGGTGGCGACCGGCATGTGGCGGTCGGCGGCGGCGGGCCGCCGGCGAAGGGCACGGCAGCCGTTGCACGCGTCCGCGCGGGCGCTGGAGCGCAGCAGGTTGACCGGGGAGGTCCGGCGACCCTCCCCCGGGGGCGGGCGGCGGCCGGCGACCCTCCCCAGGAGGGGGGGGGGGGTGGCCGGGGCAGGCTACGGGCGGTGACTTCCCTCCTGGGCACGGATTCGGCAGGGTGTTCGACGGCGGTGGCCTCCGGGGGCTCCCCGTTGGTGTTCACCGCCCAAAGAACATCGTCGGGATTGGAGGATGAGAAGGGGGCTTGGACTACGGTCCAGAATCGGAGGGTTCGGCGAGGAGGAGGGCAAAGATCGCAGATCCCTGAGGCTAGGAGAGGCACAACTTATTCGCAGGGATCGGACAGGAGGACGGGGATAGCCAGGAGAGCGGGTCCATCGGGGGGACAGGCACACTCGGGGGAACGGGAGGGACACGCCAGGATTGCGTGGCGGCCCCGTGCGAAAGGGGTGACGGGGACGGCTGTCCCAGTTATCGGAGGGAGAGTTACTGCTGCGAACATGAGTGCCAGGCCACCTCCGACGACTCCTCCTCGGAGTTCGGGCCCGCGGCCTGTATCTTGGGCGGATGCATGCAAGGTGGGGGTCGCCAAGACGCCGGCATCGATGGAGTACGTTGCACCTATGGCGATTGGGGGTGAGCTCTGCGCCGACTTCCCAGCCGACGAAGTGGCGAAGGTGACGGCATTCTGGGAGAACACGTTAGTGCTGTATGTGTTGGGGAGCAAGCCCTTCTACGGGCAGATCAGAGGATATGCGGACAGAGTCTGGCGGCCGAAGGGGAGCATGGAGTTCTTCTCCAAGGAGAACGGCTTCTACTTCGTTAAATTTGGGTTGGCGGAAGATGTGACTCGGATACTCCAGGGAGGGCCATGGACGTTTGACGGCCGCCTCATTATTCTGAAGCAATGGACCCCTGACTTGAGGTGTGAGAAGGAGGTGCTTAATGCTGTGCCAGTGTGGGTTCGTTTTCCTGAGTTCCCGGTACGCTTCTGGAGTGTCCCACTTCTTATGAGACTTGCCAGCCTCATTGGCAAGCCGATTAAGGCGGATGATGCCACCGCTTTCAGGTCTAGGCTGATGTATGCCCGGGTATTTGTGGAGATTGACGCCAGGTTGGACCTGCCTGAGCAGTTGAAGTACAGGACACCTTCTGGCCAGTTCGCTATGCAGAAGGTGGAGTATGAGTGGGTCCCCCCCAGATGTCCGGCATGTGCCTGCTTCGGGCATCTCCCGAGTGCGTGTAGACGTGGGGGAGCTTCTGAGGTGGTGCCGGAGGAGGTAGTGCAGGAGGCAGGTGGTGCTGATGACTCCCCCGTTGTGGACCAGGTGGGCTTGATGGAGGATGATATGGAGGCAGACTCTTCCCCCATCTCGGGTGAAGATAAGGGGTCTCCGACGGAGGTTCTTACTGGAGCGATGGTTGAGTATGTGGGGACGAGGACCATGACCACTAGGAGTATGGGGCAGGAGGACAGGAGACAGGGAGATATAGACGCGCTAGCACTTCAGGTGTACAGCCGGAAGCGCCAGGCTACGGAGGCACATAGTGAGGACAGCGGACAGGGTGGGACAGAGAGAGTGTGGAAGGTCAATCCTAAATGGGTGGCGGTACTAGCACAGCCTCCCCCACAGGGGGACCCACACGGGGCCGCGGCCCCTGCTCTGCCCCTCCTTCTACAGGGGGATAGAGCTGAGGATACCAGAGATATGGAGGTTGCACTCTCCCCGGGTGCCCCTTCAGAGGATGTTCAGGGGACCCCACCCGCGGTTTAGATGTCGGCCCTTGCCTGGAATGTCCGGGGGGGGGGTGTTCTCTGGGGAGATGGAGGGAGATTAGTGAGGTGCTGAGGAAGGAGCAGTGTGAAATCTCGATATTACTAGAGACTAAGATCAGGGGGGCAAAAACTCTGTCCCGTAGAACTCCTACGGACTGGGTCCAGCTTCACAACCTTGGTCTCTGTGATATGGCGAGGATCTGGGTTAGGTGGAATGGAGCTAGTTGGGAGGGTGAGGAGGTTTTCATGTCTGACCAGCTGGTGGCTATCTCCTTCACCAACAAGGGGGGGTTCCACTTCTTACTGGGAGCCGTCTACGGGCACAATGACAGGAGGCGTCGGGAGACCTTGTGGCAGGACATCATCAGGCTGAGTTCTTTAGCGAGGCATCGACATCTCCCTCTTCTTATTATGGGAGACTTCAATGCTACGCTATACCGGGGAGAGAAGCTGGGGGGGCGGCCGGTGCCGGACCAGATCCTCTCAGATTTTCAGTCTTGCCTACTCCAGTCAGGGCTCAGGGACCTGGAGAGGATTGGGCACATATGGACTTGGCACAACAAGGCGGAGGTGAGCAGGGTGGCATGCCAGCTGGATCGGGCTTTGGGGAACAGTGATTGGTTTCGCCTATTCCCCTCCTCTGTGGCTGAGGGGCTCCCTGCGGGGACCAGTGACCACTCGCCGATCCTGGTGCGCTTCGTGGAGAGTCCCAGATGGAGAGCCCGTCCGTTCCGGTATGACAACAGTTGGTTCCTATCGGCTGGCTATGAGGAGACTGTGGCGGGAGGACTTGGCCAGGAGGCGGTCGGCACTGCCCAGTTTTGTATGGTTCACAGGTTGAAGAACGTCAAACGCGCCATCAGAGACTGGGTGAGGGCACTTCCCCGGACCTCCTTACAGGAGAAGGAGGCGGAGTTGAGAGACCTGCAGTCAGAGCTTCAGGACGACATGATGAGTGGGGAGATGGCGGCTAGAGAGAAGAGGTTGGCTGCAGAGGTCAACACCTTGAGGCTTCAGCAGGAGATTAGTGCGGCCCAACGGGCCAAATGCTCCTGGCTCAAGGATGGGGATCGTTGCACCAAATTCTTCTATGATGTCATCCGGGCGCGTCAGCACCGGAACCGTATCCAGAGACTGATTGGCAGGGACGGGCGCCTTGTGACTGACCAGGTTGCTATCCAGGAGGAGGCTGTCCGATTCTACTCTGAGCTCTATCATCAGACGGACTATCCCTCGGTTTTCCCGCAGCTGATTACGAAGACGCTGATTACGGAGTACGGCAATAGTCTTCTTATGGCCCCTATCCGGATGGCGGAGGTGGAGACGATTGTGATGCAGGCTGATGCTTCCAAGGCTCCTGGGCCGGATGGGTTCTCCAGTGGTTTCTACAAGCGCCATTGGAATATCCTCAAGGTCCCGGTCCTTGCGGCTGTTCAGGAGTTCTTTGATACGGGCAAGCTCCTGAAGGAGCTGAACCACACCTTCCTGACGCTTGTGCCCAAGAAGGAGGGGGCGACATCTCTTGCTGACTTTCGACCGATTGCTTGCTGTAATTATTTGTATAAAATAATTACTCATCTTATGTGCAGGAGGATGGAGGATGCTATGCAGGGTCTGGTATCTCGGAATCAGGCGGCCTTCATTAAGGGGCGGTCTATTGCGGAGCATAGCCTGCTGGCTCATGAGCTGATTCGGGAGTTCCACAAGCCTGGAGGGATGAAGGCATGTGTGAAGCTCGACCTGAGGAAAGCCTACGACACCGTCAACAGGGACTTCCTCTGTCATTTGATGGCTGCGATGGACTTCTCCGAGACTTGGGTGGATAGAGTCAGAGAGTGCATCACCTCTCCTACTTTCTCGGTCCTCATCCAGGGTATCCCTTACGGGTTCTTTGGTAGCAGCAGGGGGCTTCGGCAGGGGGACCCGCTTTCCCCCTACCTATTCACCCTTGTGATGGAGTATTTCACATGTTTGATGGACATCGCGGTACATCGGGAGAGGATTGTACCGATATACAGTAGGGTCTCTCCGGTGGTCTCTCATCTCATTTATGCTGATGACCTTTTGGTCCTGTTGAGGCCTTCCATGCGAGGGATGAGGGAGCTTGCGGCAGTGATGGAGGAGTTCGGACAGCTATCGGGCCTTCGGTTAAACAGGGACAAGAGCAAAGTCTACTTCAGCAGCTCTTGCACTTTGAAGGAGGAGCGGGCCTTGGAGCTTGGGGTGGAAAAGGGTGACCTACCGGTGAAATATCTGGGGGTGCCCCTTTCCGTCAACTACGCGAAGGATCGTGATTGTCAGAGTCTGGTGGATTTTGCACAGAGGAGGGTTGAGGGTTGGCAGGCGGCTGGCCTATCGTTTGGTGGGCGTATTGAGCTGGTGCACTCAGTTATCTCTGCTATTGCTCTGTTCTGGCTCCAATCGATTATGGTTCCTTTGGCTACTATCAGAAAGATAGAGGGCATATGTGCCAAGTTCATTTGGCATGGGGGGATCCATGCCATCTCTTGGGAGCAGCTCTGTCGGCCCAGGAAAGAGGGAGGTGTGGGTCTGCGCTCACTTGTTTCTGTCCGGGAGGCGGCGGGGATCAAGCTGGCATGGAGGTTCCTTCAGGGTGATTCTCTATGGTCGGCCTGGATGACTAGTCGGTATCTCCGGGGCAGAAACTTCTGGGTATGTGAAATTGACAACAACTTCTCTGTGTCTTTCAAGCATATCCTGAGGAACCGACCTGTTCTTCGGACGGCTATGCGGAGGAGGATGAGGGAGGGAGGGGAGACGGATCTATGGCTCGATCCGTGGATCTCAGGCCAGTCTCTCCTGGAGATTCTGGGTCCCCAGAGGGACGGCGTGGCATACAGAGGTCTGACTTGTAGGCACATCATCCGTGGTGGGGTCTGGAGGCCAGAGGCGTATCGTTTCACTGCTCCGTTAGGGGAGGAGATCAGACAGGTGCAGATCACCCCGACGGCACTGTCTGATGTCTGGATTTGGGCCCCTCCCGGCCGCTCGGAGGGTGCAGGGGAGTTCCGATTTAGCAGCTGCTACGACCTTGTCCGCACTCACTTCGATGATATTGAGGAGTACGACTTTGTCTGGGGGAAGGGGCTTGCCAGGAAAATGCAACTGTCTGCATACAAACTGGTGCTGGACCGGTTACTTACTCGGGACAGATTGCTTCGGTTCGGGGTTTCTGTCCCTGACCCTAAGTGTGTTTTATGTGAGACAGAGACTGAATCCATTGGGCACCTGTTCTTTCAGTGCCATGTGGCGTGGAGCATCTGGGCAGAGCAGAGCCGGAGACACTTGGGAGGGGTTGGAAGGGAGCGTGACTTCAGAGAAATCCTTAAGTGGATTGGTGATTGCAGGGGCAAGGAGCAGAGCTGGGCTAGGCGTGCTAGATTGAGACTTGCTGCATCAGTTTGGCATGTCTGGCGGGAGAGGAACCGGCGCATCTATGAGGGACTATCCACCCCACTGGTGGGCATACTTCATAACATTGAGTCGGATGTACTAGTAATGTCCCCCTGAGCCGGGATTGTATCTCTATGTTGTAACCTTATTGAGATGATGGAATAAAATTTACCCTTTTTCCAAAAATATATATATATATATATATATATATATATATATATATATATATATATATATATATATATATATATTAAAGTAACTTTACGCCTAGGCGCGCCTTGTTGAGCGCCTGGAGCCTGCGCCTTTCTACACTAGGCGCATGCTTTTTTAAGGTGGTGCGCTTGGCTTGTTCCTAGGCGCTGTCCCTGCGCCTCGCTGCGTCTTGCGCCTAGGCGCGCTTTTTAATTCAATGACTAGGCCTAATATAACAATATATAACAGTCCACGGTACCTCTTGTAGGGTAACTACCGGCTTGGTACCAGAGATGTATGAATAATATAAAAGTCCTTAACGCTCTCTATAGAGCAGTCACCGGGTCGGTGCCAGGGATAACAGATATTGCACTGGATAGTGGACTATATGTTATAGTATCTGTTGGGCTAGCCAGTAACTTTGCACGAAAATCGAGTTTCTATCCCTCTCAATGCTCTAAATGATTTAGACTATTTAATTAGCTCTAAATGATTTAGACTAGTTAATTACTCCTACAAGATCATTTGGAGTCCGTGTTATGGAAACACGACAATCCATCTTGGATGTCGTACCAGGGTACGGGTATGCTTGGTGTAAATCCAAGTTGGCATTTTCTAATCCACGTTACGACCACTGGCCTACTACAAAGGTATCCGTACACGTAACAAGATACATAATATTTATATAGATATCAGGGTACGTATCACTGCTACGAGTAAACAGGGACATCTCAGTGCTATAAACATGACTAGTACCCTATAGGATATCCTGGTATGAACATTAGGTACAATATAGTTAGGTCAGGAACATGGGAGAATTGGGTAATAATCAATATCCTCAATAATTTCCTTGATCCACAAGGTATATCATTTGGGGATTACTGATACTATATATACTAAACCCACACGATTGGCTTACTAGTGTTCTCTAGCGTACACAAGAATTTAATCATCAATATTTGCAGGGCTAGAAATTGAGTTCAAAGGATCTCACAAAATCTCGCTTTAACCCAAATTAGAAAATTAGGATGCAGACCGTTGTCGGCCCTAACTGAGCTAAAACTAGGGTTACACCTAAGAACTACGGCTAGAAAGCATAGGGTAGTCACTAGGGTATCTTTCAAGGGGAGCAAAGCACACCCGCAACAAAACGAAGCTGTAATTCAGAATCTATTTATGAAATTCCCAGGACCAACGGTATATTGTTGGTATATTGTTCTGCGCCGCAGAACAATACTAGACTCTGGATATACACTGCAACATTCCTATAGTATACTGACGGTATATCGTCGGTATACTGTCTTCATTGATATTGTGCAGACAACGACTTAGGATTTTGGATTTTCAACTCAAAAGTCCCTGGCAAACTCGTACATATAGGGTCTCTCCAACATTTTAGAGCCTGGGTTTGAGATCAAATTATCAAAATCACCTGAAAATTAAGAAATTTATCCCTAGGGTTAGGTTTTTTCATCCTTAGAAGCCAAAATCTTTTAGGAGACCAACAAATCTTAGTAAACATCGTGATCTGACGGTTATTATTTGGGAACTCATTTTTATGGCGACGGGTGTTCGTTTTCCTGTGTCGGGAGCGCTTCCCATAATATGACCAAAATTTTTAAAGATGATTTTTTTTGAAAATAAAGTTGGAGATACACGTTCATCTAAGAATTACCTATATTGACATCATAAAAATCACTAAGCAAATAATCTCTATGTAACTTTGAATTGATCTTCATAAATTCTGATAAATATTAAGATATATAATTTTTTTGATAACAATAATTAATAAACATAAATTTTTTATTAGTGCACGCATCCATTACGCTCTCAGCTTTGAACTCTTGTAAGTAGTCGTGTTCTCTCGCTCCCGCTTTTGGCTGATAAGGTTTTATCCCACCCATGGACCTATTATTATACTCTAGAACTTCACAAAATCCTAACTTTGAGTCATGTAACTAGTTACAGTCTACTTAAAAAAAGGGAAGATAAGCCCAAAATATGTTATCCCTTTAGTGCAAGTTTGTACTTGCCTTGACACCAAGAACCCAAACCCCAAGTCTTCAACTCCTACAATTTCGACCTCAAGGTAAGCCATAGCTAGGTCCAACTCTTATGGCAGTTTAAGGAAGAAGAGGGAAGATAAAGAGAGAAAAGAGTGAAGCGTGAAGAGAGTGAAAGCACCATAAAGGGGGTTGAATAGGGTCAAGCTTACTAATCAAGCACAATACGATTGCTAATAGGCAATTAAAAATTAAGAGTGCAAGAGAAGAAGCAATAATAATACCAACACCCGATGTATCCTGGTAACCTCCGCGAGGCACTCCAATTCCGGAACTCTCTTCGGCTTTAGTCCACTTTATCCAATTCCGGAACTCTCTTCGGCTTTGATCCGAAGGCTCACTGACTTGTTACACAAGGGCTTTGATATGAAGGCTCTCCGACTTCACTACATAAGAGCTTTGGTCCAAAGGCTCTTCGATTTCACACAAACTTTGATCCGAAGACTTGTACACTTCAACCTCTTTATAAGATGGTTTTGATCTTCTCACAACAAAGATGAAGATCTCACTTTTACAACTCAAGAACACTCTAACACAATTTGTGGATAGCAGTGTTCTAAAAATCGGCCTAGGCGTCCGCCTAGGCGCCGCCTAGGCGCTAGGCGCCCACCCACCGCACCGAAAACCCCCTAGGCGGTGGGCTAGGCGGCTAGGCGGGCCCTAGGCGCCCCTAGGCGGGCCTAGGCGCCCCTAAGCGGCCGGTTTTTTTGAATTTTTTTTTGATTTTTTTTATTCTTAGTTGTATTTTGGATATTTGTTTGGATTTTAAGATAGTATTTGGATTTTAGAACATTGAAATTTCAAATTTCAAAATTCAAAATTTCAAAAATTTCAAAAAAAAAAAAAAAAAATTCTAGGCGGCCGTCTAGGCGGGCTAGGCGCTAGGCGGACCTCCGCCGCACCGAGTCCGCCTAGCGCTTTTTAGAACATTGGTGGATAGAAAAGTAAAAGCTTTGGTAGAGTTGTTTGTGGATAGACTTTGGTAGATAAAAAAAATTTAGACTCAAAGCATCAACCTTTGAATGAAAGGCTTCATGGCTATTTATAACCAAAGCAAGAGAAAGAGCAAACAACCAACTTTCTGTCAGCGGCCGGAAGATCCGTCGGTAATCCGCGAAACACCGTCAGATCTTCTGCTTGCATAGTGCAACGACTATAAAAAGAGCTGTTGGGATCACTTTTGGACAGAATTTGACCGTTGGAATTCAAACAGTCAAACTCGAAAAATCCATCGGTGATCCACGAACTTCCCTCGGATAATTCGATAGTTGACAAAAGGTTTTCTGTGGTCCATTATGATCATCCTTCGGTGGTCCGCGGAGTTCTGTCGGTTCTTCTGCCTGACTGCCCAAAAGTGGTCTTGGGTTATTTGCTCCCATAGCTTCCGATTTTGCTATCCATTTTTTGTGTTTACAATTATTCCTAAGACTCATTACAGATTCTTGATAGACTATAGAAAGTGCATACTTTTTTCGAGTCTTGAAATGATGATGGCACGACTCGACTACTTCCTTTGTATTGTGATGGGTTTTTTCCTTGACGTCAACTGTCCAAAGATATGCAGATTGTGAAATCTGAATACCTTTTGGGGGCTTCGCCCCCGAACCCCCACGGGAGCGCTGTTTCCTTGACCCCCGTCCGCTGACCGAGCAGCAGAACCTCCAAGTACGTGGCCCCGGAAATGTTGGGCGGTTTAGAGAAATCTTGTAGAATACCGTCGTCTTTGGCCCATCATAATTTCTTCATTCATATGTCTATGTATAGTTAGATCATTGGGCTAACAATCTCCCCTTTTTGGATTATGACAATTCGATTAAATTTAAGATAGATATAATAGAAGTTCATATTACTAATATATAAAATGATAAGCGCATATCACTAAAAGGTATAAGTATAAGTAAAACAAATTGATGTTAGACGAACAAAGCAATGTAAATAGCAGGAAATATGATAAAATTAATACACATTAGGTCTATGCTAAGTTTAAGTATAAAAACTATAATGATAGCATGAATATTAGTGATATCATAATGTTAAACTTAATCGAATAACTATAATAAAAATATATAGTTAGATCATTGGGCTAACAATCTCCCCCTTTTGGATTATGGCAACTCGGTTAAATTTAAGATATATATAATATAAGCTCATATCATTAATATATAAAATAATAAGCGCATATCACTAAAATGTATAAGTAAAAATTCTATAGTGATTGCATGATGATTAGTAATAATATAATGCTAAATTTAATCGATTTATCATATTAAAAAATATGATACAATCATTGGGCCAACAGAGTGAGTGTAAATAAGTGAGGAAAGAGAAGGGGATGGCATGGGGAACCATTAGATGCTTGCCATGTTAGCATTCCAATCCTCCAGCCAATCAAAACCGTCACCGTCAAACACATCGGCCCAATGGGAAAAGAAACAGTCATGTCAGTAGCTGCTGACTGGCTCAGCAGCCTGCGGGCGATATACTACTGTTATATTACCGGTATATCGTCGATATACTGCATGCTCAAGAAATTTTTTATTCTTGGCGAATTCAGGATACACTAGTCTACATACGGATCCTAATACGGGTCCACGACATTACCAAGAGCCTCTAGGGGTCTAGGGTGGTCTCTCTGTCGAGAAACATAAATCCAATTTAGATTGCATAAGTCAGTCAATCGATTCAGACCATCCGATTATCCTATGGACGATCCATCCGTACGATTCTCGAGACATACTCAGGAAATCAAATAAACAAATATACTGGTATAGAATCAGGTACAGGTAAACACAATACGGGATGCAAGATACCGTATCAACATGGATTCAGGGAAAATACAGGATACGAGCCAAAATATTCGTAAAAATACAAATATTTAGAACGGGGAGTAACAGAAATGAAAGCCAGTACATATGGAAAACCATCCAAGTGATACAACCCATTTGCCTTATGACCGCCACCAACTATTGCTTGCATCTTTAGATCCTCAGTCACCATCAAAAGTTCAAAATTTTGTTAGACAACTGACAAATGGAAACTTGGATCGTAAAGAAGGGACAACATACTAAGGCTTGAGGATGGGAGTTAACTAGTTGGAACATAACCCAAGTACAAGAGTAGTATCCCAAGTGATACAACCCATTTGCCTTATGACCGCCACCAACTATTCCTTGCATCTTTAGATCCTCAGTCAGACAGTCACCATCAAAAGTTTAAAATTTTGTTAGACAACTGACAAATGGAAGCTTGGATCGTAAAGAAGGGACAACATACTAATGCTTGAGGATGGGAGTTAACTAGTTGGAACCGAGTACAAGAGTAGTATCTCCATTAGCAAAAAAAACATAATTTTACTAAGACTAGACATTAAGGATTCAACCTCAATGTAAGACTCCCCACAATTGAGGATCCATGGAGTAGAATAAGAAGACATGTGATACCTGAGATATAGACAAATGAATAGTAGATAAGTTGATTGAGGATTAAGTAGAGAGGATGCAATGCAGGAGCTGAGCATCCTGGGAGGAGAATGATGGAGGCACAGGAGGAAATAAAGTCGAACCAAAAGTAGTACCTTTGAAGCAAGTATTGAAGTATGTTGGGCTGTCATATTCCTTTTGTACATGTTGTGCAAACAGGTGGCCTCTATATGGTTGAAATGGTCACATGAGTGCAATAGAGTGCCTCCATAGCCACGACCCTGGGCTGTGAAATGAGTAGAAAATTTTGGTGGTAGGTTGAGAGCCTAGTACTCTAGTCATGTTGAGAGGAGCTCAACTAACTTGGCTTGTTTCATTGCTGGTAGTTTATAGTTGTAGGTGAGTCTCCCTCTCTAGTTCCTATACAATATGGGACTAAAGGGGGAGTTGGAAGACATACTAAATATAGACAGAATGAGCGAATAACTACTCTACAACAACTTCACTAATAGTTTTGCCAAGTTATTTCAGTAATAGTTTTGTCAGACTCATTCTATGACCTTGTGAAGGTGTTTATGATTGATTTGAATGATTTTGCCATATCAAACTTAATGATGGATGTATGAGAATTGAGAAAGTAAGCATGTTTTCCCAACGTTTTAGAAAACGCTAAGCGGCCGTTATGCAGCAAGGGGGTCGCCTAGCCGTTATGCGGCAAGGGGGTCACCTAGGTGCTGCTTTTTACTCCTAGGCGCCTAGTGGTGGGTAGCCTCATAGAGCCTAGGCGCTGCTTTTTAACACATTTTAGAACACTGGGTTTGTCTCACATCAACAAATGGATTCACAAATAGATGGAGAATTTTAATGACCATCTCTGACCTTCAAAGTCATATCTTATGGTGTCCCTTGCTGTATCATTTCCTTTGCATATCACAGTATGTTGTAGGACTGTGTACTGGGATAGTTATGATGGTATCACCTACTCTTATTATTTTTGTCCATTCTGCTAGATATGCCTGCTCCAGTGTGACCATGTTGCACAACCTTAACCCTGCAGATCATCGATCTCCCTTTGGCTTCTCCCTCCCTCTGGATGACTTACTGGTTTCATCATAGTGCAAACTTCATAGTATAGGAAACCCGGATTTTTTTTCTACCAGGCTTAGTGCCAAGGTATAACACCATAAAATTTTCATGCCTTAATTTTCTTTTCACAATTATGAGTTCCTTTAAAGACTTCCTTGCCTCTGGCTCTACTTCTGATAATTAGCTAGCCTTGCACTCTGTTAATGGTTTGACTCTTCATTAGCTGGCAAAGCAATAACAGAACTTGTTTGGTGGTACTCTCACCTTATTGTGAACTCTGATCTTACATGTATATGTAAGGCTCTTTTTCCAGTATTCTAATGATGTTAAATACACGAACACACATAATGGTGAGTTGACTGTTTAAGAGTTCTGTGAATAGTTGGAACATACCGGTGAAATATATACCTTCGCTTGATGTCCTTGAAAGCTGTATGTATTGCATCATTCCATCTTTCACTCTTTATTAGAAACCATACTAGTGTTTGATGTCTAGTTCTGGACTGACATCATGCAATTGGAGCAATCATGATCTTATACATATGGAAATGCATAGGATTATTGTATGTAAAAAAAAAGGGTGGATGTAATTCGTGTTAACCCAATATGATTAAGAGGGGATTACGGGTCTAAATGTCCACTGCACAATTGCATGGTTGACATCATTGGCAATTTGGCATTATTGCTATCCCCTTCAATTATGTCTACTTTGGTCCTTCCTCATGCTCTTTAGTATGAATCATATTGTAAGTGTTTGGTGCGCTTTTTTCAGGTAGCAGAGAGGGCACTTTTCTTATGGAACAATGACCATATAGAGAATTTAATCAAACAAAATCATAAGGTAATTTTACCTATTATTTTCCCCTCATTGGAGAGAAACACAAGGGGTCACTGGAACCAAGCTGTTCAGAGCCTTACTCTGAATGTACGCAAGATTTTCTCTGATTATGATCCTGAGTTCTTTGAAGAGTGCCTGCGGAAGTTTGAAGAAGATGAAGCGAAGGACAAGGAGGTCAAATCAAAACGTGAAGCTATATGGAAGCGCCTGGAAGATATTGGTGCTTCTAAAGCAACCAACAATGAAGCTGTAATTGTTCCCCGTGTGAATCCGCATCAACCTTCCTCTGGCTGAAGCGAAGTAAGTTTCGATGCTCGATTTGCTAAATCCTGCAATGGATTTGTTAGTCTTCGAATGGTAGTACGGTTTAAGCAGCACAGGTCTTGTATAAGTCGTGCACACTATTGCTTGTGGACTGTTGGTTTCAGATGCCTGGAGGATCCAAGAAGGCTTATAGGGTTGAAACTGTATATAAAGGGTTAATGAAAGTTGATCCGAGTAGAGAACGTCGAAGAACATAAGATATCAATCTATCAGTAGCAGTTTTTTGGCAATGACAATCTAAAAGGGTGATAAGTCCTTGGCCCATTCATCCTATCTGAATTCTGTTTAGTTTTTTCTGGATGTTTATTGAAGTACTTATGATGTCTGTATTCCTAGAAATATAACACTTTTCGGGTTCTCAGTTTGAAACAAAACAGCAATGTTTGTACTTAAATATGCATCTGTTTGAACTGTTTGAGACTGCTGCTTCGTATGATTTGATAACATTTATTTGCAAATGGGTGGTGGAAATTTGTTCCTCTTCACTCGACTATAGATTCAATGAAGAGAAATTATGCATTCTTCAAGAACAGTGTGCTCTCTGGAGGAGACGAACATGATAATTTGTGGCATAACAGCTGCTTGAAGGATGATTCTATAGTATTTTGAAGTAGCTGGTGAAGGCAACAACCTGAGAAATCTCTTGTTATGAAGATTATTGTTTAGTAAAGTAATGCTCTGAGTCATGGGATTCACTACAAAACTATAGCAAAATAGTGACGGAAGTTTACCTTACTATATTGATAATTTTTGTCCCTAAACAATAGTAGCGAGCGACGGAACTATTTTAAATTTTCGTTGCTAGTTCATATGTTGTTCAATTTTTTGTTGCTGATTCATTGCTGGATCAATTGCTCAACGAATGAATAGCTATTGATATCTCCGTCGCTACATTAGCGACTAACTTAGTGATGGAAATAGCGACGTCTCTGATACTCTTTGTTTATCAAACACACACTTTATCAAAATAATGATTAAAAGTTTAGTTGCTGATCTGTCACTATTCAGTCGTTATCTGTTGCTAATTGAAATTGTTTAGTTTTTCATTGCTGTTCTGTTGCACTTTTGTCGCTAGTCAGTATAAATTTTTTTCCAGAATAAAATCTTTCCTGCTATACACGAACTATAGCACAATATATATATATATATATATATATATATATTACACGAACTATAACACAATATATATATATATATATATATATATATATATATATATATATATATATATATATATATAAACACCATATCCAAACATCCATATCCACAAAATGCGTACAACACGTACAGATATAATATAATACTGAAATGCATACAGATAACGACTGAATATCCAAAACGTACAACTATAATATAACACAGATCGAATATCCAACATGTACAGCTATAATATAATACTGAAATGTATACAAGTATCAATACGTCTCAAAATGCATCACAAAACATCAGCCTGTAGGTGGGGGCGGCAGCGACAATGACTGGTGCTGCTGGCTACGCATGAAGTCCATCATAAAAGTAACTAA
The DNA here is from genome assembly GCA_029216955.1 of Iris pallida. NCBI lineage: Eukaryota > Viridiplantae > Streptophyta > Magnoliopsida > Asparagales > Iridaceae > Iris > Iris pallida. The sequence goes on from JANAVB010037818.1 coordinate 1,666,804, forward strand.
GGTCAGCTACATGACCTCAAGAAAGACAAGAACGGGAGACAGAGTAGTAGCATGAGCAACCAAAGGAGTAGACTAGGTCGTCGTTGGAGGAGCATCACAAAGCTCTCCCAACTCTCTCAATTACCTCTAAAAGTCTTACATCATCGTCGACATATGCTACATACTAAGTATGCTAGAAGGAGTAGCACCAGAGGTATCGAGCTATGATGATGTAGGTGGAGGTTGAGGAGGAGCTCTGGAGCAAACCGACGGCAACGATGCCATCGATCCAGTACTGTACATGCTACCACCTTTCTCTCTTCCAACAACTTCTACCCACAGATCGTTCCTCCAGTTGGCGTACGTGGCTGACAGCGCCCCTCGCTCCCCAGCGCCCCTCACCCCCAGCGCCCCTGTCAGACCCCTAGTAGTCTGAGAGGCATGACTCTCCAATGTCTCATAATTCTCCTATATTTATATAAAGAAATAGGGTTCGGATTCGGGTTATGATTTGGGTTAGCGTTAGGGTTTTTATGGTTATATATATTATTAAGGTTAGGGTTAGGATATTTAGGATTAGGGTTAGGATATTTAGGATTAGGGTCAGGGTAAAATTATTATAAATAATTAATATAACAAAATTTACTTGTCAAAATTTTAAAAGAATAGACACTTACAAATGCCTTGGCAATCCGATCGTCTACTAGCTTCCATCATTCTTCCGTTTATGGGTCTGTTCAAAGATTTTGGAAAAGTCGACGATGTTCGGGTCTCCGCTTGCCCTAACGGCCTCCTCACATTGTAATAGTTAAGTAATAAATAATAAAATTATGAGTATTAAAAGAACTACACAAAAATAAGGATACTTACTATCCGTCAAAAATGCTCGATAGTCGGGATAGATCCACCCATGTAGAGACCAGCCTTAGCACGGATCACCTTCGCCTTCTCCGACCGGGCCTTGTACTCATGAGTGGCCATCTCCTCTTTCATTTTATCCCAAAATTCCTCCTTCAGTCACTCCTTGCACCAATCTCCAAGAAAGTAAGGCTAGCGCCTTTTGGTCGTTGAGCATGACCCTTAGCCTTTTACTGGTAATGGACTTGTAGCACATCCAGATCGCAACATCATTGTGATCCACCCGCTAGTAGCTCCTCTACAAATGAAATAAAAAATATCTGAAATTAGAAACTATATATATAAAGTAATAAAAAAGTATTATTCTAAATATTTATCTTATACATACCCCCAAAGTCTTAAGCTAAAGGAATGTCCTCTTTGGTATGGACATGAAGTTGATATAAGGTCTGTGAAAGTGGTCCCATATGATATCATCAAGCTCATTGCCAGCTCTGAGCAGAAAGAACCTGAAATAAGTATACAAATTACAATTAGAATCAAATAAAGCATGCGTAAGTATATGAATTGACAACAAAATAAAATTATTTACTTATGTCACTCCATCAGCCCATAGCTCAGTCCATCTATCACTAGCATGTCTCTCTGGTGGAGTAGGGAGATTTGTAACTAGCACTTTCCAACATAGAAATATTTTGGTAATTTTGTATGTTGATTATTTTATTTATATATTATTTAATATTAGTGGTTGCCTAGAATTATATTAGTGTCAGTTAATGGCTAGCAAATTAGACTTTTGTAAGTGTTAGTGCTAATTATTATTAGTCATGACTTTAGCAATTAGAATTAATTAAGTTTAGTTGTCATGAAAGGATTATTCTTTTAGTTGTAGAGATTCCTTTCTTTAATTAATTAGATTCCATTCATGACAAATAGAGAGGGGCATACTTTATATTTTGGCATGACTAAAACCTTACTATAAGAGATAATTTCTAATTAGGGGTTCATCAATTTATTCCATTTCACTCATTAGCCCCCCCTTTTTTTCCTCCAAAGCTTGTTCTTCCCTAAGCAAACCCAATTCCATACCAATTTCACTCAATCTACTTCCAATTCCATTCATCCTCACCATCATGAAGGCCTAGAGCATTGGAGAGCACGAGGAGATCCATAGGAGAGGAGCTTGCTAGGAGATCGTGCCCGATTCATCCCTTCCGTATCTGAGTTCGGTGTTCTCCAAAGGAGGGACACACAAGATGGGTAAATATCTATTCTTCACTAATTTCATGGTTAGGAACACCCATTTAACCCATAGAAACCTTTCCATAGGTGGATTTGACTTCCTAATGATAGATATAGGTATTAGAAGCTTTCAATTTGGTAGATCTAGATTTTTATCATGTGTAGTGTTGATTTCTATGCTCAATTTGTATTTGTTATGAATTTGTGACCACGAAGTGTTCGATACGTGTCCTCCAAAAATTTTTTGTGTCATTTTTGAGTCGAGATTGGGTACATGTGTCCTAAATAGGATATGTGGTATTGTGTCATGGTATCTCATGATACGCACGACTAGATTTGGGTGTATACCTGTGTTCTTTTGTCCAAAGTAGGCCAAATTTGTTATAGTATTCATCCATGTTTTTAGCAGCCATAACAACTTAGAAATGCCATAACTCCTAACTCAGGACTCCGATTAATCTCCCCTTTTTTTCAAAGAATCGTATCGAAGTTAGCTTTCTTTATATATATATATATATATATATATATATATATATATATATATATATATATATATATATATATATATATGCCATAACTCCTAACTCAGGACTCCGATTAATCTCCCCTTTTTTAAAAGAATCGTATCGAAGTTAGCTTTCCATATATATATATATATATATATATATATATATATATATATATATATATATATATATATATATATATATATATATATATATATATTTTTCCATATATATATATATATATATATATATATATATATATATATATATATATATATATATATATATATAAATATATATATATATATATATATATATATATATATATATATATATATATATATATATATTTTATATGCCAAATTTGTCCTATAACTTATATAAAATTATTTGAGTGTCAGGTATCCGAAAGACGAACGCGTTTCAGTGTTTTCGCAACTACGGGAGCTTTCAGATACGAAAATGAAACTCGTTTGAAGTTTCGGAAAGCTGATACGAAGGACTATGACATACTTTAACCCTAGAATTTATTGAATAGGTCTAATAGGTACATTATTGGTTTCAAGTAAAAAATTGACTATACGACATAGACATTGTGTATCCTATGAGCCTAGGTAGTATGGATATCAAGTGAGTGTAGGTATCATATGTTGTCAAGTATATGTATGATATAGTATATATATGTATTATTGTTAGATAATATATGTTAATTTGTGTATATTAGTATTGATACAAGTGGTTATCAAGTGAGCCAAATATAGATAAGTTATGTGTTAAGGTATTAGAGTTTGAGAAAATGTACTAGTGTGATACTTGGATACCATGAGGGTATTGGTATCATGACACTCAAGTATCATGAGTAAGGTTTAGTGAGTATTGGGACTTGAGAAATGTATCCTATTTGGTCTCAAGTATTAGTATTGGAGTTAGTTGGATAAGTATTTAGGAGGATAAGATATTGGTCAAGATACTAAGATAATGGATATTAGAACTAGGTAATGGGTAATATGAATATGTGAAGTTCCACGAGTAGGATGATTATCTTGTGTCACTCCCATTTCCCGTTATACGTGTTTTCAGTATACATGTATGGAGTTCTGACGTTTGTCAGGTGACCCATGTTTTGACTTGTCCTGTTTAGCCTAACCCTAGTTTAGTCTTAGCTTGACTTGGTTTATCTTGGTTTATTTTGGTTTGGTTCATCATGGCACTCTTGGCTTGGCTTAGTTTATTATGGTTTGAAAAGAGAAGGGTTGCTATACAAGTCAATCCCTTTATCTCTCTTCATAACTCTTCTCATTTATTTTTTATTTTTTCTTCTTTTTCTTCCTCATAACTCCTTCCACCCACCAAGAACCCTTAGGCAAGTGTAATCTTGCTTCATGAAGGATCTTCCATTTTATTGTTCCATTCTCTTCTCTACTAGATTCTAAGCCTCTTTAGAGCTTAGCATTTTGATTTTGGTGGATGGATTTGTGTAGATCTAAGTTATGAGTTTTTTGTTTTTTTTGATTTTGATCTAGTAAAGCTTGGTAGAAAATCTCATTCTGTACAGTTTAGACCCTTGGAAGTCCCGATTCGGACTTGTTTTGAGCAAGTTAAGCTCCTTTGAAGTTTTGAGTTCCAATGAACCATTCTTGCTGTTTGGAGAAGAAGCACAATGCCCGGCGCCATGTTGGTCCAGGCGCCCAAGTTTGGCCTTGGCGCCTCCCCTGGTTTAGGCGCCCCAACATGATCAGGCGCCCCTTTGACCCTTGCGCTCACGGTGCTTAGGCGCCAATGTGATATGCCATGTTGGCCCAGGTGCCTTGTGCGCCCTGGCGCCTCAGCCCCTTGCGCTTATGGTGCATAGGCACCATTATGATGTGCCTTAACCCTCGTACTCATTGGTGCTTAGGCACCCATGATGATCCAGCGCCCAATCTGGCCATGCGCCTACTTCGGCCCAGGTGCCATCTTGGCCCTGGCAACCATTGCTGCCTAGGCACTACTAGGGCCCAGGTGCCCATGCTTGCTTAGGTGCCCATGCTTGCCTAGGTACCCATCCATGTTTAGGCGCCCCTTGTGATGCGCCTGCCTCTATGCATCTTCCTTGTTCTTGCATTTGTTTATATGTTTTGTTATATACATGTACCCTGAGCTTTGACCCGACTTGAGCATGACCTGACTTGGCTGTAACACGAACTTGACTTGCACATGAGCCCTTCTTGATAATCTTGATAGTGGCCCGCCGAGGTGCACTCTTGGCAAGTAATCTTGATAAGTAACAAGTAACCTGACATGACATGTAAAATCTTGAAAGCGATGTTGCGATAACTACCCTGACTTGCTAAGTAACTCTTGTCTTGACACCGTGGTTGATTCTCTTGATTGTGCCTGTACAAGCTACCTGTCTCGTCTTACATCATGTCTAGGACATGGATTCCTGGTTACCAAGGTCAGAAATTCATAATGAATTTGACTAGGTTTGGGACTAGATTGATCAAGTAGTCCATATAGAGAGATTTTTCCAGTTACAGGTGATCCCGTTATCCCGGCGACACCTGAGGGCCTTGTAGCCTGTCGACGAGTAGGGCACATTTCTAGCCCATTGTCATAAGGGACACTTTTTGAAAACATGAGTACTAAAAGTACACCAGTAAACTTGATAACTCTTGATACCTCTTGATAACTCTTGTAAATCATCTTGCCTGGATAACCTGGATAGCTGCAGGGCTTGTGACTGCGGGAACATCTAAACTGCATCTTGCTAGTAACTAGGCCTGTGATAACCTTAGTTAGTTAATGATAACAAGCCGTAGGACTTGATTGGCCGTGCATGAATGCTTGTCTCGTGATTAGCATGGGAATTATATTCCGCCTTTTATTTTCCTAATGCAAACTATCATTTTATTCTAATCCTGTCTTCCTGTTACTTAATCATGTTCATTTATGTATTCTTCTATTTTATTATCTGCTGGTTTTAGTTCTTTTATGAAGCCTTCCTTGTGGCACTTGCTCTTCTGGGTTCTAACCTAGCTGGTTTTGTATGGCCAGATTTTCTAGTACCCGAGGATCTACCTGCCTTCCAGCTAGATGGTGAACACCAGACGTAATCCTGATAATGAGTGAGTTTTCTTATTTTTCCCTCCCACTCTATTGTAAATTATTCTTTTGAGGCGTTTAGCTGCCGAACAAGTGTTAGCTCGTGTTGAAACTTACTTTCTGTCTGCCTAAGGGCTGTTACATGATTGACAAATTATAGGGTTGATCATGTATGACTTAACTCTTGCTAGTATCAGATTTTGAATGACTAACTTCATGATCATCTGAATATGTAATGTTTGGGATGCCTTACTTTGTATGTCTGATGATGTCACGACCCTCACCCAGTGTAGGGGCACGAGAAGTGGGTACGTCCAGCCTACGCCGCAGTGTCGGCGGTAGAACGCTGTTCTAGTTCATAAACATAACTAACATGATATAAAATACTCTCCAACTGGAGGCCAAGTCATAGAAGGTACAACTCAATCACAATCTAGAGGTATAATATAGCACGATGGAATAGATAAGGAAATCCTCAAAACTGAGGTACAAACAAAAGTAAAATAAATCAAAGTTAACAAACACAAGTCTCAACATCTCCATAAATATACAACTCTGAAATCAAAGACAACAACTAACATGAAAAGAAAGAACAGTCTAAACTATCTATACTATGCATGGGTATCATCCTCAGCAGCTGCCTGAACCTTCCAAGGGTCCAGGTCGCGAGTGTCATCTAGGCAAGCTCCATAGTAAGGGGTGCATGGCTCCTCATCATCCTCTGTAATATTTTTAACAGGTTCAGTCAGGACAGGAGCGAGCACAATACATCTCACGCAGAACAGGTTAGAAAATATAAACATACAAGAGAGTACGATACATGAAAACTGAAAGAATATACATGATATAAAGAGAGAACTGTAATGGAAATATCTACTATAAGTAGAGAACTATCAGTGACTAGTGATATAGAGTACAAAGTCGACATGTGAATGGCTGGATTTGCACATGAATATACTAAAAAGGCTCACATGGTTATACTACTTTGGAATTGTTCACATGACTATTTATACTCCTCCATACCCAAATTAATACACAAGGATCCAGACAAGTTATGTTACGCACATGATTTTTACATGAAAGCCCATAGATAGGTGTACATGAAGTATACATGAGGGCTCAAAACTGAATGCACATGAATTCTACATGAAGGCCCATAAAAGGGTACACATGAAGTATAGGTTATACATGAAACACATGAGAAACATGGCCGTGCATGAGAGCACATGAGAGTACACGAGCGTACATGAACGTACATGAAGCACATGAGTATACATGAATAACATGAGAGCGAGGAATACATGATGTACATGAAACACATGGCATGAAGTATCCGATGCTCCCGTAGGGGATAACATCTCAATGTAGGGATCCATATAGTACCAATCCGTGATAATATCGTGACAACATTAAATAAGGTAATCTTGAGCAGGAATATAATCCTAAGCAAGTTATGAAATGATCAGAGAATATACTCGCCTGATAACCTGAATGACCCGCTGAGAATATATAGTCCCAAGTGAGGTACCTGCCTCCTATTTAGAACAACACATGTCACAACATGTCTAGAATAGTAAGGCTGAAGATTTTAATGCATTCTACATGATTTATAGGTCCTTCTAGACCCAAGTCAACTCTTGGTCAACCATTAAGTCAACTAGGTCATTCTAGGCTAGACAAGTCTCACTAGGCCTAACCAAGCCTAGACTAGCACTCAAACACAAGACAAGGCCAAGCCAAACTAATCACACATACAAGTATATATATACTTATACATTAATGTTATCATCATTCACATTATATATATATATATATATATATATATATATATATATATTATATATATATTATATTAAAAAAAATATATATATTATATAAAAAAAAATATATACACACACACACACATATAGGGGTGAGTGATGTGTGAAGTAGTGAGTGAAGTGAGGGGGGTCAAGTAGTATAGAATGTGTGTGTGCAATGTATTGGTAAGGTGTCAAGTGTAGAGATAAAGGGTCAACTGAAATCAAAGGGTTTATGACATGCATGTATTAATTCATACATTACCCACATTATATATATATATATATATATATATATATATATATAGGAAAAATTTATGAAATGCCCAAAAATTTAAAAAGTTTTATGAAAAACCCACCCCAAAATAAACTTTCATCGCGTGCCCAGCATTAACTTAAAAATTAAAAAAAGGGCACGGCATGACCCTTTTGCCCTTCTAATTTATTAAGAATATCAACAAACCCAGCAAGTTTTATGAAAAACGGTTCGATTCCAGACTCTTCAAAAAAGTGTCTCTATCGCTCCCTCCTCTTCCATACTCTGTTCTGTTGCGATTTTAGGTCATCTCCTCCAAAAATCTTAGAAATTTCTTACAAGAAATCGCCAGCGAATCTCCATCACAATGTCGCAATCATCAGCAATGGAAGTAGACCAAGTTAGAGAAGAAGGAGAAGAAGTAGTTGGAAAACAACAGAAAGGAGGGAAGAAAGTTAAGAAGGTTGCTCGTAGACGAAATGCTCCAAAAGAAAAAGAAGTGCAAGAAGCAGTAGAAGAACAAGAACACGGAGAACAACAAGAACAAGATCAAGAACAACAAGAAGCAGTAGCAGGGGGAGAAGAAGAAGATCAAGAAGAAGGGAAGAAAAAAGGTAAAACTTTGAATCTTGTTCATTCTCCGTTTATATTGACGCGGCAAATGAAAATGATCATTCTCCGTCTATAAAATACACGGAGGATGCCCTTTCTGTGTCATTTGAACTAGAACTGGCCATTCTTCGTCTATTTTGAGACGGAGAATGGCATTCTCCGTGTTTAAACACACGGAGAATGGCATTCTCTCTTTATTTTGATCTAAAGAACGAGCATTCTCCGCCTAATATGAGACGAAGAATGGCATTCTCCGTATTAAAACACGCGGAGAATGGCATTCTCCTTGTAATTTGACCTAGAGAATGAGCATTCTCCGTCTTATTGAGACGGAGAATGTCATTCTCTGGGTCAAAATAAAGGGAGAATGCCATTCTCCGTGTTAAAACAAAACGGAGAATGACATTCTCTGTCTATTTTGAGACGGAGAATAGCATTCTCTCTTTATTTTGATCTAAAGAACGAGCATTCTCCGCCTAATATGAGACGGAGAATGGCATTCTCCGTATTAAAACACGCAGAGAATGACATTCTCCTTGTAATTTGACCTAGAGAATGAGCATTCTCCGCCTTATTGAGACGGACAATGTCATTCTCTGGGTCAAAATAAAGGGAGAATGTCATTCCCCGTGTTAAAACAAAACGGAGAATGACATTTTCCGTCTATTTTGAGACGGAGAATGGCATTCTCTCTTTATTTTGATCTAAAGAACGAGCATTCTCCGCCTAATATGAGACGGAGAATGGCATTCTCCGTATTAAAACACGCGGAGAATGGCATTCTCCTTATAATTTGACCTAGAGAATGAGCATTCTCCGCCTTATTGAGACGGAGAATGTCATTCTCTGGGTCAAAATAAAGGGAGAATGCCATTCCCCGTGTTAAAACAAAACGGAGAATGACATTCTCCGTCTATTTTGAGACGGAGAATGGCATTCTCCGTCTATTTTAAAACGGAGAATGGCATTCTTCCTTTATTTTGATCTAAAGAACGAGCATTCTCCGCCTAATATGAGACGAAGAATGGCATTCTCCGCCTTACTGAGACGGAGAATGCTCATTCTCCGGGACAAAATAAAGGGAGAATGTCATTCTCCTTGTATTTTGACCTAGAGAATGAGCATTCTCCGTCTTTCTGAAGCGGAGAATGAGCATTCTCCGTCTTGCTAACGCGGAGAATGGCATTCTCCGTTTTAAAACACGCGGAGAATGCCATTTCCCGTGTTAATACAAAACGGAGAATGCTATTCTCCGTGTCAAAATAGACGGAGAATGATATTCTCCGTCTATTTTGACACGGAGAATGGCATTCTCCGTTTGAATACAAAACGGAGAATGCTCATTCTCCGTCTATTTTGACACGGAGAATGACATTCTCCGTCTAATATTAGACGGAGAATGGCTTTCTCTTTATTATAATAAAGAAGAATGTTGACGTAAACCTAATTGTTGTTGTTTTTAGGGAAAAACTGTCAGGAACAGAGACGAAAGACTTTTCCGTGCAACATTCACCCCAGTACTCTCTCTCATGGATGAGGTGAAGGAAAAGTTTCGCCATTTGCCTGAAGCAGTTGTCGAAAGCTTAAAGAATGTAGGATTCTACAACTTCGTAGATGTATTCTACAGAACTAAGGTGAAAAAATCAGAACTATCTAAAGTCACCCAAGGTCTGGAGAAGTTGATGGGGACTTATTTGGAAGAAGATGGAATTGGATATTTCCAATTGAGCAGCAGTGTCAAAGTAGCACCAACTGCTGATGAGATGGCAACCATTTTCGGTCTGCCAATGAATGATGACACTGAAGTTGATGAGAAGTATTTGAAGATCATCACTGAGAAGCAGAAGACCCCCCCACCAGCAGACTCATTCAGCATGTGTACAAAACACTTCACAAGATTGCTGAAAAATTCCAAGGGCAAAAATGCTGAAGTCTCAAACGCAGAAGTTAGGAAAAGGATATTAGAGCTGCTGGGGGGCGAAAATGCAAGTCCCGATGAGGTGGCCAAGTTAATAGTATTCAACTTGTGCCAAACAGCATTCTTCACCAGAATGGGGGGGTCGAACTTGCCATACAAGTTCTTCGCTCTGGTGGAGAGCACAGATGTTATAAAAAGTATCTGTTGGCCTCGGATTATACTGGGGTACGTCATGGACAGCATAAAGAGGGCTGTCACAAAATCTGAAGATGGTGATGTTGATATATCGTACAAGAAGATTGAAGGTTGTACGATATACTTCTTGTATTGGTTTGCAGAGCACAGTCGACTAGTAGAGAGAAAGTGCAAACCAACAGTCGCATCTCCGAGATTCTACACATGGGATGGGAATAAAATCTCGATATTCCTAAAAAATGAATATCAAGGTGCTAAAATGGATTCGAATTTGATATTCAATGATCTTGTTGCATTGAATGTTGATGAACTTGAAGAAGTCCCAGCAGAGCAGCAATATATAGAAGGTGGAGATAATTCTGTTGATGAAGAAGAACCACAAGCTGAAGCTCAAGCACCAGCATCCTCTACAGCTGACAATGTAGACATGTTGCGTGTCTTGCAGGAGAAATCTCAGCTTATCGCTGAGAATGAGCAACTCCAGGAAAGAGCCCAGCAACTAGCGGCAGATGTAGCCCAACAACGTGCTGTGGGGCTCGTTGCTGATGGCTTGGAGAAGGAGTTAGACTCTTTAAGGAATGAGAAATC
>JANAVB010037818.1:1743110-1848110 GCA_029216955.1 Iris pallida
CCCCCCCCCCCCCCCCCCCACACACACAACACACACAACACATATATATATATATAGGGGAGAGAGAGAGAGAGAGAGAGAGAGAGTGCTTCTCCTACGGAACAACTTATGGGACAAACTTACGGGATGGAAAAATACCACATATGATTTCTTCTTAATCTCTTTCACTTAAAAAATAAATAAAGTAAAATAAATCTCTCATTTAGAAAACAAACATATCTCTATCTTAAAGATAAGTTTATTTATTTTTAAATAGTGAGAGATTTATTTATCTACGTTAAAAAATAGAGATAGATAAGTTAATTTTATAATTTTTTAAAATATAGATGGATTTATTTTTAAAGTATATCTCCAAAAAAATATATATTTAAAAATTATATGTAAAATATTAGTTCTAATGTTAATTTTAATATTATTTCAAATGTTAAATTTTTGGTGTTAATATTATTTTTGATATTAATTTCAATTTTAACATTAATGTTAATTTTAACATTAATATTAAAATTAATATTAACGTTAACATTAAAGATCTTACATTAAATTAATACTAAAGCAAAATTAAAATTATTAAGATTTTAATTTTAGTTTTAATTTAACATTAACATAAACATTAACATTAACACTAAGATTAACTTTAACATTATAATTAAAATTAATGTTAAAATTAAAAATTGAAATTAGTATCAACATTATTATTAAGATCAATATTAAAATTAATATTGAAAATATAATTTTAAAGGTATGTTTATTTCTAAAATAGATTGTTAAAAAAAAATCTATCCGTATTTTAAAAATCAAATAATTTATTTATCTCTATTTTTATAAATAAATTAATCTATCTTTGTTTAAAAATAAATGTATAGATAAGCCTTAATTTTTAAGATAAAGATATGTTTGTTTTTAAAAGGAGAGATTTAAATTTTTAAAGAGAAAAAAAGTCAGAAGAGAAACATACGTATATTTCAGTGGCAGGATATTTTTGAGTTTTTTTTTCCTCTCTGTAAGAAATTGTTCTATCCCGTAAACTTTTTCCGTATAAGAAGGGGTATATATATATATATATATATATATATATATATATATATATTAAATAGAAAAGAAATATAGTAAATAGGTAAAAAATAAAATAGTAAATAGGTAATTGGTATATGGCTTATATATGTGTATGGAAGGGTAAAGATAATGTTTAGGTAATGCATAGGATAAGAAGTAATGAGCTAAGGTATATTGGTATGAGTCTACACATATATATATTATATGTTATGATACATAATGTATTAGCTAGTGTTACCCAATATTAGTTAGGATAACTTGGTATGGTTAGGTATGGACAAGAAAACCAAGTTTAGCCAAGGTATTGACCATAGAACTAAGGTATTGACTAATATATAAGGTATTTGAGATACAGGCTAGGGTATTAGGTAAATGTGTGATACATGTTAAGATACCGTGATACGGGATAAGATAAATAGCTATAGGCCAATGTATTGCTAGAAATTATAGGTAGAAGTATATATTAGGGTAATATATGCTAGAAACTTATTAGTATAGCCTAGGAACCTAGTATTTGCCTAGTATTAAATAGTATTGTCTAGTTTGACCTAGTTAGCACCTAAAAACTAAATAGTGACTTGTTAAGGCCTAGTATAATTTTATAAATCTTGTAAATAGGTAAAATCAACCAAAAAACTAGAAAATGACCTAGTTTGATTGTGTTAACCTAGATTTGACTGTGTTAACCTAGATTTAACATATTTTGACCATAGAAGTAAGATATTGACCTAGTTTGACCATAAAAGCAAAGTAATGACCTAGTTTGACTTCTATGACCTAGAATTGACCTAGAAATTATATTTTAAATTATATATCACTGATTATGACTCCAAAATACCAATTGACATTGATATACTATATTTAGGTCTTCGAGTTACTGTTACGATACAATTTGATACTTTACCCCGGATTCTAGGTGAGTATATTCTTTGATAGTTTTTATTATCTGATATTTACTATGATTCTTGTACTTAGTGATGTTCTACTTGATTCCTGATACGATGGTACATGAACTGGTATAGTTGGATCCTTGGATATGAGATGTTACCTTCATATTATGTATGATTATTGTATTGACTTTGTACTGTGTTTTGCGTATTATGTCATGTCCTGATTTGGATCTTCTTATTAGTCAGGATGGGAAAAGTACTAGCTAGATGTGTGATCATATCCTTATCATACAAGAGAAAGTATTGTGAGTGTTAATCATACACCTCACGTATGATTAGCCATGCCCTATTGTATTGTGCAAGTTTCCAAGCCGATTACATATCAACATAGTACTTCAAATTATGTAGTTAGTACAGTTCTTTCCTGTCTATTTTCTATTCACTAAGATGTTCTCTATTACTCTGTCTACTAATTCTTATTACTGCTCTATCATATAGTTTGTATTTTTATTTTTCATACTGTTCCTTATCTGTCTTGTCATATAGTTGTACTATCCAATTCTTATATTGATTTTGTCAGTTATGATTCAGTTATTTATTCTCATCATGTAGTGCACTTGTATTACTATTTTGTAGCATTTTCATATAATTGAAATTGCTGTTAGAATTTGTTCTTCACTCCAATCTTGACTGGATATATTTTTTAGAATATATAGTAGGAGTAAACTTGGAGACTTGGGCTCAGGAGGAATTAGTTCCAACTGAGGAAACACCATCAGTAGCAACCGAGTTAGTTTAGCTTTTAGTACTGGATTTGTCTCCATCTTCTGAGATATTATTATTTTTGAGACTTATGCTGATGTTGAGATAGTTAGACTCTTAGACTTTGGATGTGGATTTGATTTATGTTTATGCTTATAGGCTTATCTTGGATTCTTATTTCATATCTTGTATATCATTATCATGCCATTTATCTTTCTTATAGTTATTATGATTGAGTACGAGTATTATCATCTTGTCATTCGTATATAGTTGAGATATCATTGACATGTTTCATATATATTATATGAGATGCATTAGTTAGTATTGTTGACCTAGACAACGTTCTACCGTCGATGTTGCAACGTGGGCTGGACCTACCCACGCTCTTGTACCTGATCATCCAGGTACGGGTCGTGACAGATTTGGAAAAGTTGGACGATGGATATATACTCCATTGTCCAAGAATGTCAGGTTTGGATGTAGAATTGTCCCAGTAGGAGATACACGTGTAGCAGCAACAACATGTGTAACAGTGGTACCAAGTGTAGTAGTATGTCACAAACTTAGTATTTTTGTCCATATCTTAACCCGTATGGTAGACAAGCTTCATACTCGAAGACCCGTGTAAGACTTTTCCGAACAATCTTAGCTAGAATGCTAAGTTAAGAAAGTAGTGGAGCAATATTGGGAACTCTAAAGACTTCTTCTATTAACTTGAAAATGCTTACAAGTTTTGGTGGCGAGGAACAAATGAGCCTCCCAATTATTTTTAGGACCTCATATGGCTTACAAGAACCTTCTGGAAATGATATTCCAGAGATTATTCTAGATCCTAGATATTTACAAGAAAACTTATAGGCAACTTTGCCTACCTTCTTGAGGATCGGGAAGGGGCTTTCATACTTGCAAATTAAGTCCCTTGTGCGCCTTGTGGAACACCTTGAACTATTATGGATGAAGCTTGATCATCACCAAGTCCCCATCCTTGTACTCAACAAGCCTTTACTTAGCACCAACCATTTCTTTATTTTGCGCACGACCGTATCTAGAAATACCTTGGTAATGTCTGCCTTTACCTTGAAGTCTGAGGCAAACTGGTGAGTCATGTGGCTTCTTGTCGAGGAGCCTATACTCAATATGTGCAGGGAGAGTGTCTGTCGGCCCATTAATAACTCAAATGGGCTACTATAGGACGACTTGCTCCTTTGAAGATTGTAGCAGAACTGAATGATATCCAAATGATGCACACAGTCCCCTTGGTTGGTACTAACAAAGTGTCGCAAGTACTCCTCGAGTATAGAGTTAATCCGCTCCGTCTAACGATTAGTTTGCAGGTGAAAACTGGTCGAGAAGTGCAGATACAACCCAAGTGCCCTACCTTAATACTCTATCAAGAAGTGTAGATATGACCCAAACACCTTTGTCTAGAACTACCCTATGAAGTGGGGGTCTCGGTCGCTGATAATGCTGTCCTATATGCCCTAAAACTTTACCACGTGAAAAATGAACAAGCATGCGGCCTCCTCTGCTATACAGTCCGTTTAAGCAGAAATAAAGGTCCCGTACTTGGAGAATCTGTCTACTACTACGAGAATAGAACCAAGTGCTCCTACCTTAGACATGACAGAGATAAAGTCTATTGAAAAGCTCTCCCACAGTCGGTTCGATACGGGAAGAGGCTCAAGTAAGCTCCCGAGCCGCCGAGGATCTTCATTATCCCATTGGCACATAAGATAAGTACACACATAGCCTTCGACATCCTCGCACATGCGAGGCCAATATTAGTCGACCTCCAATAATATCAATGCCCTCTTCTGACCCAGATGTCCAGCCCAGTTGGTGTCATAGTATTCTTTGAGTAGCTGCCTGCACAATCCATTCCACTTAGGCTCGACAACATATCATCCTTTATATAGAGAAGCCCATCACTCAACCAAAACCTTCTCCTTTTTTCTTCATGAGTGAGCTTTACTAGAGCCTGTATCAATGGGTCCTCGGTCATACCCATATTAACAAGCTTAAGTATGTCTCCTTTGAGCAAGCATACCGTTGCTAGCTCGACCTTCCTGCTGATTGCATCAGCCACATGGTTCTCCTTGCCAAGCTTATATCGGAGCTCCATGTCAAATTTGGCTAAGAAGTCTTGCCACCTTGCTTGCTTGGGGTACAACTTCTTTTGCGTCTTAAAGTATGTTGTGGCAACATTATCTGCCATAACCATAAATATGTTGCAAGGTGGTAATAACACTATATACGCAAATAATGTACCGCTGTGGTCATCTCCTTCTCTTGTGCTTTTTTTTATTAATATATATATATATTCTAAAATTATATTATTTTATTTATGGCATTTTTGATATGGCTTCTGAATTAAAAATATACTATAGTATTTCTAGCTATTTTTTCAAAAAATATTTTTTTTACCAAAATTTGTATTTTGACACAATAAGGATTTTTGATCTTATAAGCATTCTCAAATATTTATCTAGAAATATTTTATGTAGATTTCCACTATTACAAATAAGTTACAAATATTTTATAATAAAGTATATATATAATTTTTAAGTATTATAAAGTATCTTCCAAAATAGTATATGTATTATCTTACACTAATCCCGTCGACTATAAATTTCTTGACCACAGCTAATCATATTTCCTATTCCTTTGCGAATTGGAATTCCTTATGTCGATCCTAGCTAATTTGATTGTTCTGGACTTGATGGAACAATCTGTGCCATCATTGGAGGACTTCTTGTGAAGTTCTAACACCAGAGTTAATTCTGTGCCGTTATGATTATTGCACCACACCAGGCACCATACCAGGCAAGATACCTTGCCATATTTACTGTTTATAATTATTTTGCATCTTTATTGTTTTGTTATTGTATATTTATTGTTGTTTATTTATAGATTATCTAGTTGCATCCCAGTTACTGTTCATGATTTACTTTATTGTGCTTCTAGTTATTCATGATACATGTGCTAGGCATATTTTCATTCTTGTCTTTAAATTATGCATGTGAACCTAGAGTTAAAGGACTACCGTTTGTTAGTGCCACGATATATGTGTGACTTATGAGTAGCATATTGAGGTACTTGCGTGTTGGCTGATCACTCGTGTGCATGCTTTAGGTCTAACTACCAATAGAGATATGTTAGAAGACTTGAAAGTTAGTAGAGGTACATGGTCATAGATATGACTTAGATATGTGCATAGGGTGGAGAGAACAGTCCCTTAACGTATGGGCCACGATTACACATTCCTTTTTGTAACCTGAAAGCTCCGCTGGAGATACGGTGTGAGATTACCCTCTTAGGTTGGCCACTGACGTTATTGGAACGTTATGCACTTGGCCCCTGGTACCCCAAGTGGGAACTATCCCGATCCCATTTGTAGCCAAATGACCTATGCGTTGAAGGTTTGTTCTTAACTGCATGTACACAGTAGAATGGTTAGGTGACCTTAGTTTATGTCATGTCACACTCTCTTCCAATAGTAGCATGAGATAGTGTTACATCATGAAATAGTATGCTATCCCTTGTCCTTGTTTGGTTGTTGGGATAGTCTATTATTTCGATGATGGGTTACTGGGCCTTGTTATGATTTGGACTATTTACTTTTACTTATGACGTTGTAACATATTTTATATTCAATTTATATGGTTTATTTTCTGTATCATGTAATATTCCTCTGAGGACCTGATGATCTCTCTAGATGTGTGTGTTTTCTTGACTTCCCGCAGGAGTTCTAGCTAAGATCGTAGTTTTCTCTATTCTATCGAAGATGATTTGCTCTTGGATCGACCTTTGTTTCCTTTGACAAATTTTTTTCATTTGTTATGTATTACTTCTCATTTAAAATGGTTGGTAATAGATTTTTCTTCGCCCAATGACTTTTACAATGATAATTCATCATTGATTATATAATATTTTTATTCTTTGATTTAGTGAGCCATGATTATACTGTATTTACAGGTAATGCCCCAGTCCCAAAATACGTGGGACCAGGTATACGAATACATGCCAGCAGCACTTCACCAATGGGATAAGCTACACAACAAGCCCATTAGCGAAATACTTAAGCTGTAAATCATGATAACACCAAGAAATACAACACAGTCCACAAGTATATACATCTAATCACATCCACAGAGTCTACAAAGAGATCAAGAATAAATAAGAAAATGTCTCAAATATCCAGCAATAAAAGTAATGAAGTATGTGCGGGTAAATCATCCCGAAATCATAGAAATAGAAAGAAAGTACAAATCAACTACAAGTCTGATGAAAGAAAAGGAAATAATGTAGCAAGACTAAATATGATTATAACATGATCACAAAAAATCCTCTGGCACTATCTCGTCCTCCTGTGCCGGTACGCCTCCGGTCTCAGCTCCCGAACCGTAAACCTCTGGGTATTCTTCAGCTTCGTCTAAGCCTGGGAAATAGCCAGGTCCTCAGAGGACTAGCAAGGTGTATAATATACATGCCAGGGTACAGAAATAAAAATATGAACTAAGGCAATCTACTGTATCCGTCTATGTGCTATGCAAGTGAGATACTTTTCTGGAATACCAGACCCCATCCACTAAGGCTCACTAGCACCTCAGCAGGGTATTGTCCCCAGTACCTGTGTCGTGGCACCAAGGACAATCAATTCTCGACAGTGATAATCCCTTACTCTGCTACAGAGATAAAGGTCACTAAACAACGGGCCACACGACAATAGGTCTGATATTGTAGTCAAGTTCTCCCCAATCCCCATGTCGAGAATCTAGCAATATCAAGTCTGTACAATCAACTCGAAAGTAAAAGCAATACTGATAAAAAAATCTAGAATGCTAACACGAGGTCAATACCATGAATAGTCATGTAAACCTCGCATCATGAATGTGTCGGTGTCCTGTGGTCAATTGTGTTAATGGACACATCAGTATGTACGTAATGCCTAATGTCAATACTCGATGTCACTATCAGGACATCGGCACCCGTCTATAAATGGACACTAAGTATTGACGTCCTACGCCATGCAATGCTAATCAAAAATAACAAAAAAATAGAAAAGAATAATCTGTAACGAAGGCAAGGCACGCTTGCCTGTAACTGCTGTCTGCGGGTAAGCCTGTCAAACTCCGGTAACCTTGTCGATCCTCCCAAGCTCACCTATAATAACACTATATTTAATATTCTATATCAACATACCATATATAAATTATATGAGTATTTGTGACTCCTAGTTGTCATAACGTTGCTACGACACTACATCTATTATATAAGTACATATAGGTAACAACGTCTTGTAAATACTTTACAATTATAACAAAGTAATATATTTAAATTCTGAAATTTATCTATAAATATTTATATATTTCTATAATGCTATTTTCAGTAGGTAACCCTTTCACAAGAGGTCTTATGTCAATGCCACATATGACTTCCTCAAATCGACCCATGAATTTACGTCCGAAACAATGACAAAATAAAAATAATAAATTATATAAAATCCCAAAAATTAGTTAAAATAGTATTTATAATGTTAAACCTTTCACAACATGAAGTGTAATATGAATTCATGGAGTTTTGATACTTTTGGACACAAGGAAAACAGAATTTTTTGGAGTTTGGTGATATAACAAATGTCATAAATTTTTAAAAATAGCAAACAGATGCGAAACCCAACTTTCAGATATGTGTCAGAAAGGTATCAGCGTCTAAATTCTGAATAAAAATATTAAAAGGTTAGAAACTGAACTGAGATAGGCGAAAAATGGCTCGCAACAGAATTCATCAGTTCTGGATACCTTGTCGTAGAATCAACGCCACGGGCAAACCGCTTGGAACTAGGGGATCCGGCGATCAGAGGTTGGACTAGACACATCAAGGTAACTATTAGATTTTGTTTGAGGAGAAAAAGATGAGAAAAATTGGGTGAAACATCATCTACAATTCGACTAACCTGCTGTAACATTTCAGACTTTGATTCGACGGAGTTTCGGCCCAAGTAGCGCGTCGTGCACCTCTCTAACGGCCGCAAGGTTGCTCCTATAGTTGCTAGGGTGGAAGAGGATGTTGAGAGGAACATTCAAGTGGTTGTGGTTGGCACAAAAATTGAGGAGAAATTATATTTTGTGAAGAAAGGGGGGTCGACTAGGGTTTCGGGTTTGGAGTGGTGGCCGCTAGGTTTGTGGGGGGATTTGTGGAGTAGTGGGTGGTTATGAGAGAGGGGGATGGTTAGGGTTTGACAGGGGTATATATATATATATATATATATATATATATATATATATATATATATATATATATATATATATATATATATATATATATATATATATATATAATATATTTATATATATATAGTGCGTGGGCTTTGGTTTGATCTAATTTGGATAGGATTTGGTTCTCCAAATCATACTATTATTAATAAGTTTCATATTTTGGTTAGATGTTTGACCAAGTCAAAGATATAAGAGAATATCGCATATGGCTGCAATTTAATCCTCTAAAATTTTCTTAAATATATGTATACTTGGTTTTGGTACTCCTAGTTAGGTTCTAACTAGTATGGTTGACTAGGTTAGAGTCCGAATAGTATTACTAGTCAAATTGGACCCGAAAATCAATTCGATGAGTCTTATGCATGTGCCATTTGCAAATAAGTAGCACATGAGAACTCGATTGGATGGTACACCCTAGGCATGTGCATTGTAGACTCAAAATGGATCAAAATCATACATTAGGTCATACGGTTTCGATCTATATCAAGTCTAAAAATCAAATTGGAAGTTGGCTTAAAATTACGTCAATGGCTCAAATTGGCCTAAGTTGGCCCGAAATTACGCAAAGTCAAAGAAATGTTGAAAAACAAAATTGGATGGGACATGATATATCAAACTAAAGGTGGACGAGTCTAGAATTCCAATATGGAATTTGGATTTGAGAAAACAATATTTGTTGTGCTTCAAAAATCAAAGCTACGGTAAACTACTAACATAGTCATTATTAACTTTAATATTTTAAAATATTCATATAAAATAATTAAAAATAAATAAAAATAATTAAAAATAAAATCCAAAAATCAGGAGGCTTACAACCTATCCATCTTAGAAAATTTTGTCCTCGAAATTAAAAATAACACAATTATAAAAAAATCTTATCATTAGAATAATTAAGCTAAGACTTACTGGCATCTACTAATAAGTGGGATTACGCTCACGTATAGAATCTTCATGCTCCCAAGTTGATTCTCCCGGAGAATGGTACCTCCATGCAACACGAACCAGTCTAATCGTCTGCCCTCTGAGGTCTTCTCACCCGTATCCAAGATACCTACCGACTGCTCCTCGTATGATAAACTGGGTCCCACCGTGATCTCAGAGTGATCGACCACATAACTGGGATCAGTCACATACCTCCTCAACTGTGAGATATGGAATACATCATGCACTCCCTCTAGTGATGGGGGTAATGCAAGACGATATACTACCTCTCCTACACACTCAATTATATCGAATGATCCAATATACCTTGGACTCAACTTCCTCCTACTCCCGAATCTAGTAGTGCCTCGAGTCGGTGAAATCCTAAAAAATACATGCCCTCCCTCCTTGAATTCCAGTGGTCGATGATGCGTATCGGCCCAATGCTCTGTCGGTCTTGAGCTGCCTGAAGATGACTCTGAATTCGCTTTACTTTTTCGACTGTCTGCTTCACAAGCTCTGGTCTAAGTATATGTCGCTCTTACCTCTATCCTCTCGTAAAGTCTTTAAAATCTTGCATCTGTAGGTAATGCTGCCTTGATTCTATCAACAAGTGACAAATATACTTCAAGATTAGCAAGTACTCATTATTGTCCCAACATAATGACTTCTATTCCAAGCTCATGAAGATCCTCTAATAACTGTGGCTGAGCTGTCAAGAAATATACAGTAGGCTTCCTACTCAAAGCATCTGTCACTACGTTCGTCTTGCCTGGATGGTACTGTAAATCTATGTCATAGTCTGTCATGAGCTCCAACCACCGCCTCTGTTCCATATTTAACTCCTTTTGCGTGAAGACATACTTCAAGCTCTTATGATCCGTAAATATCTCCACACGCTCTCCGTACAAATAATGATTCCACATCTTCAATGCAAAGATCACAACTACTAACTCCAAATCATAAGTAGGATAATTTATCTCATGTTCCCTTAGTTGCCTCGATGCGTAGGCTATGACCTTCCGTGTTGCATCAAAACACATCCAAGTCCACTACTCGACGCATCACTGTATACAACAAATCCTTTCGATCCATAAGGAAGCGTCAAAATAGGTGTTGAGGTCAACCTCTTCTTCAACTCTTCAAAAGCCTTCTGACAATCTTCTGTCCATTGGAACTCCTGATACTTACGGGTCAACCGTGTCATCAGCTCTGCAATCCATGAGAAATTCCCTACGAACCTGCGGTAATACCTTGCAAGTCCAAGAAAACTTCTAACTTCTGCAACCGATGTTGGTGTCGGCCAAGACTCTACGTTAGCTATCTTTTTCTGATCAACTGAAAGTCCTTCTCTCGAGATAATATATCCAGGGAAAAGAATTCTATCAAGGCAAAATTCATACTTACTAAGCTTAGCATACAATCTCTTCTTCCTTAATACTCCCAACACAACTCTAAGATGCTTTTCGAAAATAAGCTAGAAAAAAAAGGATTAAAGTGTTTTACTACAGAAGAATTCTAATACCACTAGTCATACCATTCTATCGTAGGTATAGTATTATAACCTATTCAATAATACTCGTCAGATCACTCCTAGCAATTCCTCCTAATGGGCTCTACGCATCCGATATCCAGGCATTCATACTCGACTCATAATCTTACTAGGATCCATCTATAAGAAACTTACCCGTTTCTAGCTATCCAACATCACAATCACACCAATATCTAGCTTAATTATATTCTATAATATAACTATAAGGTTTTAACTATTTTAGTCATTTAATAAGTAGAAGGTAATGAGAACCTAAAGCTGGGTCAAAAAAACCTATATACCAATTTCAAACAACGATAGGTTCAAGCAAAGCAGGAAGGTTTGTCGAATTATTTCCAAGAACGATATGAAGCCAAACAAGATGCATAGAACATAGTCTAGGTAAGACTCGAGAACCATATATCTCCGTGGTTATGTCACATAAAGTTACTGTCACGCCAGTGTGCATCTGGCTACAAATAACTTTCTTATTTCATAATACGACGGATGGCTGTAGTGCACATCTACCATGCCAAGTAATACAGGTTCTTTAGCTTACCTTGGCCAAATCCATGAAATACTTTTAAATTATTTTTTTTTACAAAAATACAGAAAAATGGCAACATGCATAGAATATGGTTCAAGTAAAATTTGAGAAACGAATGTAGCCATGATGCCGTTATCTGAAGTCTTGCCTCGCCAGTATTTTTCTGGCTGCAAAAACTTTGATTCCGTAATACAAGGATAAATATAATTTCTCAAACTTTTCCTTAGACCAATCCATAATATACTTTCCAACAACTTAGCACAAAAAGAACTGAAAGAATTACTCAAGAAGTTAACATGGAAGGGTTTAGTCAAATGAGTAGGAAAGAACACAAAAGCAATCATGTTTAAAAAGAAGATAGCATGGAAACATTTATGCTGAAGAGTCAGAGAGAAGTCTATACTCTTGTTTGTGGATGTATCCTCAAGTCCTATTCCTCAAGCTATTACGGGCTAATATTATAGATATCACCATGACATCGCACAATTCGTGAAGACTCCACCTGCACTTATGACTTCTAATGACTGTGGTCCTGCTTTCCTAATGTGATAGTAAGGGAAGATACATCCATTCTGAAGATTCATCTTATTAGCATGAATATATAATGATTACAGTAGAACATATCAAACTGGATGCAAATCAAAAAGTCAAGTACGAGTTCGAAACGAAGTCAAGGAAGGTATCAAGCATGTGGATGTGATCCTATGGGTCTTTTCTATTCTATTTGCAGGCTCACATCGGTACAGTTATGTAACCGAAGTGATTAACTTAGACCTGTATGGGCCACCACAAAAACATGTAACGTTCCAGTCCCAAAATACGTGGGACCAGGTATACGAATACATGCCAGCAGCACTTCACCAATGGGACAAGCTACACAACAAGCCCATTAGCGAAATACTTAAGCTGTAAATCATGATAACACCAAGAAATACAACACAGTCTATAAGTATATAAATCTAATCACATCCACAGAGTCCACAAAGAGATCAAGAATAAATAAGAAAATGTCTCAAATATCCAGCAATAAAAGTAATAAAGTCTGTGCGGGTAAATCATCCCGAAATCATAGAAATAGAAAGAAAGTACAAATCAACTACAAGTCTGATGAAAAGAAAAAGAAATAATGTAGCAAGACTAAATATGATTATAACATGATCACGAAAAATTCTCTGGCACTATCTCGTCCTCCTGTGCGGGAACGCCTCCGGTCTCAGCTCCCGAACCGTAAACCTCTGGGTATTCTTCAGCTTCGTCTAAGCCTGGGAAATAGCCAGGTCCTCAGAGGACTAGCAAGGTGCATAATATACATGCCAAGGTACATAAATAAAAATATGAACTAAGGCAGTCTACTGTATTCGTCTATGTGCTATGCAAGTGAGATACTTTTCTAGAATACCAGACCCCTTCCACTAAGGCTCACTAGCACCTCAGCAGGGTATTGTCCCCAGTACCTGTGTCGTGGCACCAAGGACAATCAATTCTTGACAGTGATAATCCCTTACTCTGCTACAGAGATAAAGGTCACTAAACAACGGGTTACACGACAATAGGTCTGATATTGTAGTCAAGTTCTCCCCAATCCCTATGTCTAGAATCTAGCAATGCCAAGTCTGTACAGTCATCTCGAAAGTAAAAGCAATACTGATAAACAAAACTAGAATGCTAATACGAGGTCAATACCATGAATAGTCATGTAAACCTCGTATCATGAATGTGTCGGTGTCCTATGGTCAATTGTGTCAATGGACACATCAGTATATACGTAATGCCTAATGTCAATACTCGATGTCACTATCATGACATCGGTACCCGTCTATAAATGGACACTAAGTATTGACGTCCTACGCCATGCAATGCTAATCAAAAATAACAAAAAAATAGAAAAAATAATCTGTAACGAAGGCAAGGCACGCTTGCCTGTAACTGCTGTCTGCGGGTAAGCCTGTCAAACTTCGGTGTCCTTGTCGATCCTCCCAAGCTCACCTATAATAACACTATATTTAATATTCTATATCAACATACCATATATAAATTATATGAGTATTTGTGACTCCTAGTTGTCATAACGTTGCTACGACACTACTTCTATTATATAAGTACATATAGGTAACAACGTCTCGTAAATACTTTACAATTATAACAAAGTAATATATTTAAACTCTGAAATTTATCTATAAATATTTATATATTGCTATAATGCTATTTTCAATAGGAAACCCTTTCACAAGAGGTCTTATGTCAATTCCACATATGACTTCCTCAAATCGACCCATGAATTTACTTCTGAAATAATGATAAATAAAAATAATAAATTCTATAAAAATCCCAAAAATTAGTTAAAATAGTATTTATAATGTTAAACCTTTCACAACATGAAGTATAATATGGATTCATGGAGTTTTGATACTTTTGGACACAAGGAAAACACAATTTTTCGGAGTTTGGTGATATGACAAATGTCATGAATTTTTAAAAATAGCAAACGGATGCGAAATCTAACTTTCAGATATGCGTCTAAATTCTGAATAAAAATATTGATAGGTTAAAAACTGACCTGAGATAGGCGAAAAATGGCTCGCAACAGAATTTGTTAGTTCTGGATACCTTGTCGTAGAATCAATGCCACGGGCAAACAGCTTGGAACTAGGGGATTCGACAATCAGAGGTTGGACTAGACACACAAAGGTAACTCTCTGATTTGGTTTGAGGAGAAAAAGTTAAGAAAAAGTGGGTGAAACATCATCTACAATTCGACTAACCTGCTGTGACGTTTCAGACTTCGATTCGACGGAGTTTTGACCCAAGTAGCGCATCGTGCACCTCTCTAACGGCCGCAAGGTTGCTCCTATAGCTGCTAGGGTGGAAGAGGATGTTGAGAGGGATGTTAAAGTGGTTGTGGTTGGCACAAAAATTGAGGAGAAATTATATTTTGTAAAGAAAGGGGGGTCGGCTAGGGTTTCGGGTTTGGAGTGGTGGCCGCTAGGTTTGGGGGGGGGGGGGATTTGTGTAGTGGGTGGTTATGAGAGAGGGGCATGGTTAGGGTTTGATAGGTATATATATATATATATATATATATATATATATATATATATATATATATATATATATATATATATATATATATATATATATATATATATATATAGTGCATGGGCTTTGGTTTGATCTAATTTGGATAGGATTTGGTTCTCCAAATCATACTATTATTAATACGTTTCCTATTTTGCTTAGATGTTTGACCAAGTCAAAGATATAAGAGAATATTGCATATGGCTGTAGTTTAATCCTCTAAAATTTTCTTAAATATATGTATACTTGGTTTTGGTACTCCTAGTTAGGTTCTAACTAGTAGGGTTGACTAGGTTAGAGTCCGAAGAGTATTACTAGTCAAATTGGACCCGAAAATCAATTTAATGAGTCTTATGTGCCATTTACAAATAAGTAGCACATGAGAACTCGATTGGATGGTACAACCTAGGCATGTGCATTGTAGACTCAAAATGGATCAAAATCATACATTGGGTCATACGGTTTCGATCTATGTCAAGTCTAAAAATCAAATTGGAAGTTGGCTTAAAATTACGTCAATGACTCAAATTGGCCTAAGTTGGCCCGAAATTGCGCAAAGTCAAAGGAATGTTGAAAAACAAAATTGAATGGGACATGATATATCAAACTAAAGGTGGACGAGTCTAGAATTCCAATATGGAATTTAGATTTAAGAAAACAATATTTGTTGTGCTTCAAAAATCAAAGCTACGGTAAACTACTAACATAGTCATTATTAACTTTAATATTTTAAAATATTCATATAAAATAATAAAAAATAATTAAAAATAATTAAAAATAAAATCCAAAAATCAGGGGGCTTATAATTTACAGCTTACGTATATTTATTATACGGTTGGCACTTTTACGCACCTAGTCCTACGTATTTGGGATTGGGGCGTTACACTGTGGTCTTCTCATTCTTTTGTACTATGTAGCTCTACTTTGTGTCATTCAACTTGCGGCTCTCGAACGCGATGTGGTGCCCTTCTTGCACCAAAACCTTATTGATGTCGAAGTTGGATGTGGACGTGTGTAATTCGAATGACTTGGAGTAATCTAACAATGACAAGACCAATTTCTCCATTATGGCCTTCTTTATTGCATCAAATGCCTTATCATATTTGGGCATCCAACTCTATATACAATCCTTCCATACAGATCGGTAAGTGGTGCGGCTATGTCAAAGTATCCTCCAATGAACCGCCAATAGTAGTTCTTCAGGCCTAGAAATGATCGTAGCTCCGTCGGCCTGGTGGGCATCTTCCACGCCCATATGGCCTCGACCTTCGGCTCGTCGATCCATATATTGCCATGCCCGATTCAATACCACAAGAATGACACCTCTCCCTGAGCAAATAAATATTTCTCATATTAACGAAGAGTTGGTTTTTCTCTAGTGTTCGACATAACAAAAGATTGAACGAACTTTTTGCTTTATTAAACGTATAAGGTATCTATGTACAAAGAAGGAAGTCCTAAACATGATATCTAAATACATAGAGAAGAGGTTTCTGGGAAAGTGTGACGGTAGAGATCGAGCGCTGTAGCAGCTCCTTTACTTCGTTGACGATCTGACGATGAATCAACCTTGCTATGGCTCTATGGCACCTTTGATAGAACTCTGGGGTCACCGATCAAGAGGCTGTCTGGAGGAGAAGATCCTATGAAGATGGTTGGTTCTTTGGTTGATCGGTGGATGAGGGTGGTCGACTCTTTGTGGATAGAGATTGCTGATCCTTTGAAGATTGTCAATTGTCAATTGTCCCTCTGTTGATCGATCGATGCTTTGGTGGAAGAAGAACTCCTTCTATTTATAGAGAACAGAGCACATATGCGATGTATTTTATGGTTCCTGAGATATGAAAGAATTTGTCGTCATTGTATGGTACAGGCTTCTGCGGTACTGACACATGGCGGACATCGAGATTTCCCTCAAACGAGATCTATAGTAGTTATAAACATAACCGAATAAGGTGACACGTGGCACGTGCCGATTTTTGTGCTCGGATACAGTCGAGCAAATCTTGGGATTTTATCCTAGATTTGGAGTCTAATTGATCCTCGTCTAAGAGTTAAATCAATCTGATATGATATCAATCATGATTTAATCCCAATCTTCTCTGCAAGAGGCGGTTTAAATAAACCAATTGGGGTGGGCCCATGCTTCATGTGCCTCTGGTTAGGACTAAGTACTGCTGTGCTTCTAGGGCGACGAGTAGACCGTGCTTCTGGCGACGACGAAACCTCTATAATTTCAGGCGCGAGTAGACTTGGATTAAGAATGACGTCGAGACTTCTGTGCATATAAAGCAACTTATGAAACTATGTTTCGGGATATCGGAGTCACTGTATTGTAGGCGACAAGTAGGCTTGTGCTTCAGGTTGGTGTGGTTACTGTGCTTTTGGAGCGACATGCCACTACAACAGATGTGGGATACGATAGTGTGCGAAGAACGCTGTAGAATGCCTATTATAGCATATTCGATCCACTATAAATTCCCTTGCTATAATTACCCTATGTACAAGAATGCTATAAAGTTATAGCGTTCATAAACGCTATTGATGGATTATAGCGTTCGATGGCACTATAGACATGTTATAGCATTTATGAACACTATACAAGACTTATAACATATAAGAACGCTATAAGACAGTAATAGCATTCATGAACGCTATTTAGTTATTATAGCGTCCATGAACGCTATAGATTTGTTATAGCAGTGACAAATGCTATAGAGTTACATAGCATTTACGAACGCTATAGTTTCATAATAACGTTTGAATAGCTTTTCGATACAAATTAGTTTTTATAGCGTATCTTTCGCGCTATTATACGTGCACCAATATCATGTCAAAATGCTATTGCAGAGTGCATTAGTGTAAAGAAACAATTCACATCAGAATAGTATTACAACACATCAAAATTACATTGCAGATATACAAAATGCCACAGATATTTATTACATATATACACAGAATGCAGGTATTCAAAAATTTAAATGCTTCTCAACGAATCAATCACAGAATGAATTCTGAACACAAGTAAATTCATTAATTTTACTGTCAAGAACATTCAAAATCCTTCATAATTTATCCAAACTTAAACATTAACAGCGTAGTCAGCGTTTAGTTGTTTCCATACATATATCCAAAATGTTACATATCCAAAATTTAGCTCGAACCCTTCGAGCCTATCCACAACCAAAGCTCCTCAGAAATCCTCTTACTTTATCCAACCTACACAAATATAGGGGGAAACATTAGTGTTCCTGGTTAATAAACCAAACAACTGGAATCAACCAAACAACTGGAATTTATGAGTTAGCTATCAATAGAAAATTACCTAAAATTCTATGAGTTATAATCAACCAAACAACTGGAATCCATTATCAGTTGAATTTATTAGTGATCCATTCATATCTATACATACTTAGCAAGTCCACAACTTGTGGCACACCCTTTCTTTATTGCTGGTTAAAACCATTATAATCTGTTTGAAATTAATGCAAATGACCATCATGGAGTCAATTTCATGTCAGTAAACTATTGGTATAAGAATGAATACAAGTATATTACACGTCAGTAAACTGGTTAATATATCTCTAATGTAATATATGCAAGTATATAATGTATTCAAATATGTATACTCTATATTAATATATCTCTAATGTAATGTATGCTTACTTGATTACATTAGAGATACCAATAAGTCTAATCTAATAGTCAATATATAAAACCATTAGATTAGGGATACCAATAGGTCTGATACCAATAGGTCTGATACCTAAGGTTACACTCTAATGTAATGAATGCAAGTATATATAATGTAATATCAGTAAACTGGTATACATATATGTAATGTATGTAGAGTACATGATGATATCTCTAATATAATATAGAGTATGCATATATGAGTATATAAAAGTATATTATACGTCAGTAAACTTGTGATGTGTAGTGACAAAATGAATCTACAACTAAAGAAGCAATATGTTACACGTCATCAGTTAATAAGAACAACTTTATATCAGAGTTATCAAACTAAGATACAAGAGGCGGTAAGCTGTGTAAATGCATGATTGGAGAGAGAGGTATCATTAAAGACGTACCTAGTCTTCAAACGGTATATGTGGTCTGTTGGCCAAGCCATGGTACTTCCAATAATTTCCTCTACTGTGTCGTTACCAAAACACGGCCTAAACAACAGAGCTTTGGGTTGTATCACTATATCTACCCAAACATGGGATGCACCTTGTCTAAGAGGATAACCGTAAATTGGCACATTCGGATCATTGGTGATCCATCGTCCAATTGCAACAACTTCGTTCTTATTTCCCGTCCAATCGAGTAACTTGCATTTTTGGTCCTTTGACAAACGATGATGTGACTACAACAATGATTGAAGATCAAAAATATTAAATATCATTCGAGTTACAATACTTCTATTTGTTATTAGAGATTTATTACCTGTGGAGTAGATGGAGATTTTGAAATGACCTTTACTTCAAAATCATTCTCGTTGCCACTATTGTTCTCCTCCTCTTTAGTGTTCTCATCATCACTGCTGCCCTTATTGTTTTCCTCCTCCTCTTTAGTGTTCTCATCGTTCTTCTTATTGGTCATCTTATTTTGATCCTAAACAGGAAAACAGTTACATGTAATTACCAAAAAGAAAAATATAGATTTATTACAAGTGGTCATTCTTGATGACTTACGTGACTTTTTATTAATGTACCAAGTAGTTGAGTTTGTTGTTCAATTAACTTTCATATGGAGTTGATTGCCCTTGCATTGAGTCAACTTTGCTTTGGGAATTTCTCTCCTCTACACTCATCTCAACATCATCATCTTTTTGTTAATCACATTCCTAAACAAGGCAAGCGTCGTAGGTAATGTATAAAAAAAATATCAAAGTGAAATAAAACAAGAGTCAATCTAGAATTTCTCCACACTTACCTTATTTTTCATCAAAGTCTCTATCAACTTTGCTTGTTCTTTAACTAATTTTGACACTGAGTCAATTTCGTCCTGTATTGATTCAATTTTGTTTTCCAGTTGAACTACTGTTTGAGAATACTTCTTTTGAGCAACTAATTTAGATTTAGTTGCTCCGGCTCCGGCTCCTCTAATCCTACCCCATTTTTCAGATTGCCGTACTACTTGTGAAAGTGCATCACCTTCATCTAATTGTTGGGATCCCTCTGAAGGTGGTGCAAGAAGGATTTCCTTGGCCTTTTGCTGAAATTACGATGAAGAAAACTATAATTAGTCTCCGTTGGACAACGCTTGACTGTCAATACAAGAAGAAAAACATACTATCCATAAGAAGGTAATTGTGTACATACAATGAGCTCGTTGTCCTTTGAGTGCTTAGCTTCACCTTCCCCAGTAGTATAGCCCCGGATCCAAGCATAAAGCCTAACCTTATTGATAGGACAAGGTCCCTCCCTTCTCTGCATTGTATTAGGTAAATTGGCATTGATAAGTAGAGAGATATAAATACGAATGAAAAAAAAACTTTATACTTACCAATATTTCATCGGCAATGCGAGCAAAACCTTTTCTACTTCCAAGGTACGACATTGTTTATTTTTCTCTCATTTGTTTAAACTTTGTAGACCTCTCCTACGTACAACACATGCATATTATTAGATAATACCTTAAATGGTAGACATTAAAGTTTCAAAAAATATTTATTCAACATACCTTAAATTATTTTGATGATCTTTTCTTAACGAATAGTTCCCAATCTACCGGGTCTACGTCATTCGGCTTTCTCTTCAAATATTTTCCCAATTTTGATTTGTTGGCCCTAGCAAGTCTTCCCATTTGTTGGAGGACATACATTTTTGCCTCCTCATCGCGCTCCTTGAATGTAAATTTTTGCTACAAGTGCAAAATAGTCATAAGTAATTATTAGGAAGATAGTAGATATAAACTACATTTAACCTTGAATGTAAACTTTCATCTTACTGTAACAGCTTTCCAATAGAAGTCCTTGCTCCCAGAAGGTATATGTCTCCAATCATCGAACGTTATTGGTACCATTTCACGTTTCAAACATCCGACAAAAGTTGAAAGATGTTTCGCGTTTCTTCCAATTGGTTGTCCATTTTCATTTAACTCCACGTCTAGCCTATTGCCACTTTCAACGGACAAATCACTACACCTAGTGGGTCCCCTAGTCCTTGTTGTTCTCTTTGTTTTGCCTTTATTTGAACCTTGTGGTTCTTCTACGTCATTTGAATCTTCTGGTTCTTGTTCCTCATTTGATGCTTCTTTTCCTTGTTCTTCATTGGAACATTTTTTCTTGTCCTTCCTTTGCTTCTTGTGCTTCTTTTCCTTTTTGTGCTTCTTTGTAGATTTACTCGCTTGATTTGCACTCTACATGAACACAGTTGACATTTATGCATTAGAAATATATGTAAGCATTGCTATAGAAAATATGTGCTTGTTTACAACAGTTGACATTTATGCTTGTTCTCAGAACACAGTTCTGAGAACAACATTCCCACAAATCTAAGAAAATATATGCTTGATCCTTACCGCATTCAAACCTTCTTGCTCACTTATATAGATACTAGCATTTGAATTGTTCACAAGAGCAGCCTCGATGCCTTGTCTTTGCTTCTTTCCTCTCTTTTTTGTGCGTTTTGAACTCTACAAATATGCAACATATTAAAACATTAAGAAATAAATAAGATTCATGTAAGCTTAATTTCAAATACATGTTGAAGGTTATTTACCTCAGCTTCAGCATCATTTCTCCTTTTCCTTGGTGTCATTGCAAGATAGGGTAGCTACGAGCAAGAATTACTCGCTGATGATGATTAGAAAATAAGCAAATATTAAAGAAACAAATCATGACAAGTAGAGTATCATAGAGTATCAAATACTAAAACTATACACTGGATTTTGAAGGACTGTACATTGTTTGAGTTTACACCTGTACAAGTAGAGTATCATAGAGTATCAAATACTAAAACGAAGTTCATAGACCCTATATTGTGAAGCATTAAAAGATACCAAAACCTAATAAAAACTATTGATTGTATACATGTTCTGTACAGCCTTAACAAAGAAAAATAAAAACCTGCATATAACAAATTCAAGAACAATTATGAAGCATTAAAAAAATACTAGTTATTTTCAAACAAGCTTCTATACCAATAATAGAAACTAATGAAACATAGAGACCAATTAAACCATATAAAGCGTTTCATAAGATTAAATATAGAAGAAAAAGACCTCTTAAACATAAATGCCCTCACAATCCTTTCTAAGATAACTATCACTACCATCCTCAATATTCTTATCTAGTTTTGATACATCCACTGGTGCTAATGATGATGTATAAACATTTTGATCAACGACCATATTCATATCTTGAAAACCTCTTGCTGGTGCCTTTAACACAATATGCCAATTAGATGAAGCAGTGTCCTTAGAATAAAATACTTGGGTTGCCTATGATGCTAGAATAAACGAGTCTCTTTCAAAGCGGTGTTTTCCTTGGTGAAGGTTAACCAAGGTAAACCCATCTTCTATTTTGACAACTTTTGTTGTGCTAGCCCAATCACAATCAAAAATAAGAATGTGAAAGGTATGATAATCCAAGCAAATTATATTCTTAAGCACTCCATAGTAGAAAACTGTATCGGTGACTTGGTTCCTATCCTTCGAGCTGGATCTACAAATGGTTGTTACCTCAAGTGAAATACCACTGTTCTGCTTAGAGTTCTCAGCAGCCTTTGTATGCTAGGAGTTACCATTGATAGCAAATCCTGAATAAGACACAACATGTTTTGAAGGGCCATGTACAAGCCCTCTTAACATGTCGGATATGTTTCCACAGGATTGTCCCTCTATCTGTTCAAAATCAAAACAAAAGGTAAGGACATACATTTTTTGGAAAATAATGTGCTAAGGGTACTAAAAAAAAAAAAGAAATTGGGACCTTCTGTTTTAACCAAGATGACAATTCCTTCGAATGACGATCTTGAAGTAAATTTTTATTTTGAACAAGGCGTCTATCCGAAAGTTTCAATTCCTTCAAGTGCATCCTAAGAGGGAAAACAATTTTACATGATATTAACTATAGATATTGGCAAGTTATGTTGGAGTTAGTATGTTTTCTTATAACTTACTCTAGATAAGGTTCGACTTCATCCATATTGAACAATACATAACTGTGAGCACTTTGTAGTTGTTGTTTATCCAATGTCATTTTTGTTCCTTTTGAAATTGGACGACCATCGAAAATCACATCATTTTCAATATCTTCATTTTTATTTTGACGATGATCCATCTCAGCAACTTGTTTCATGTACCCACTAACAAATCTCATGTTCTCGTCAACAAGATAACATTTTACTATACAACCTTCAGGATGTGCACGATTTCTAACATATCCTTTAAGGATCTTTATGTATCTACGAGACAAAAAATAATTTTTATTTAATTAAGCAAACGAATAAATGAAAATCAATAAAAGAAAACAAACTATCACCTTTCAAACGGATACATCCCACGATAATGGACTGGGACACCTAATTTAGCTTCACGCCCCAGATGGATTGGCAAATGAATCATGATATCAAAAAATTGAGGAGGAAAATACTTTTCAACCAAACATAATATGTCAACAAGTAGATTGGTAAATGAATCATGATATCGAAAAATGGAGGAGAAAAATACCTTTCAAACAAGTATAATATCTCAACAATTTCTTCCTCTAATTTCTCTATTTGTTCTCTATCGATGGATCTTTGGCACAAGCCATTGAAAAATGCACAAATTTGAAATATTGCAATTCTTGGTCCTTTTGGAAGAAGACCTCTCAATGCCACATGCAACAACTGTTGCATTAACACGTGACAATCATGCGACTTGAGTCCTGTTATTTTGTATTCTTCTATTGATATACAGTTTCTAATGTTTGAAGAGTAACCATCGGACAACTTCAAGTTATATAATCTCTTGCAAAAAGTTTCCTTTTCTTTCTTTGAAAGGGTGTGCGGTCCCGGTGGAAGAAAAAATCTCTTATTTCTTAATTCTGGATGCAAAACATGTCGGATTCCCATCTCTTCCAAATCCTTACATGATTCTATACCATCCTTCGATTTTTCCTTTGCATTTAGCAATGTACCAACCACGCCATCACACCCGTTCTTTTTTATGTGCATTAGATCACTACTAAAATCTGCTAGAATAGCGACGTATATTAGCGACGGCGGAAAAAGCAGTCGCCGATAATTGACTATAGCGACTCCTAGTGTTACATGTCGCTGACCGTCGCTGCGTAGCGACGTTCCACGACGTAGAGTTTATTACATCACTGAATGGCGACATTTTGTGACGGATATTTGTTTACGTCGCTGTATTGTGATGTTTTGCGACGTAGATTTTATATATCGCTGACGTATTTCATATAGGATTATTGGCCCGATCGAAATCATATTTTTTCACCCCAATTTTTTTTTTCCCGCTCGATCCCCCTCTTCCCTCTCCCCCCGGCGAACCCTCCCCTCCGGCGACCCCTCCCTCCGGCGACACCCTCCCCTTCTCCCCTCCGGCGACCCCGCTCGCCCGCTGACCCCTCCCTCCGGCGACCAGCCTCCCTCCTCCGACGAAGTCTCCTTCCTTGCCGCCTTCCTCATCCGACGAAGCCACCCTTCTCGTCGCCTCCCTCCTCCGACGAAGCCACCCTCCTCAGGTAAACCCTAACCCTAGCCCTAGCTATCTAGACACAGACACGAACACGAGAACCCTAACCCTAGCTGGGGTGGTCTTGCTGTCGAGGGGGGGAGGAAGGGGTGGGGGTGGGTGCAGGAGGGTGGAGGGGTCTTACTGTCGAGGGGTGGAGGGAAGGGTGGGGGTACCCGGGGGTGGGGGGTCTTACTGTCGATGGGGGCAGGGTTGGGGTGGGTGCAGGGGTAGGGGGAGGGGGGGGCAGGGGAGGGGGGTCTTGCTGTCTAGGAGGGACAAGGGAGGGGGGTCTTGCTGTCAAGGGGGGGCAAGGGTGGGTGGGTGCAGGGGTAGGGGGAGGGGGGCAGGGGACATGACCATAACCCTTTTTCGGACACGACTCTGTGACACAGGACACTGGACACAGGACACATGACACAACACAGGATACAACACATTATGTGCTCTAAATCCAGTTTTGATCGAACCTTGTAATTAGATATGATACCATATCTATATACCCTCATTACATATATATATATATATATATATATATATATATATATATATATATATATATATATATATATATATATATATATATATATATACATAACATAATTATAGAGAGAGAGTAAAATGAGAGGGTGAAGGGGTGTGAGGGTGTGTGTACAAGAGAGTGTGTGTGAGAGGGGTGTGTGACACATGTGTGTGTGTGTGTGTGTGTGTGTGTGTGTGTGTGTGTGTGTGTGTGCAATGCTGTGACAGGGAAGGGGGTTAACCTCAGAAAACTGGGAACACACACACACACACAATACATACATATATACATATATATATATATATATATATATATATATATATATATATATATATATATATATATATATATATATATATATATATATATATAAATACACATATCTACCTATATACATGTATATATATACTCACACACTTACATACACGCACAAATACATATATAAATATATATGTATACAATGTATATACACACAAATACACATATATATATACAATCAAAAATCCATTTAAAATTTATTTTAAGAATCTAAAAAATACCAGGAATCACTGTTCATCACTGAACATAGGGGTAAACCCAAATTCAACCCAAAATGCTATAAACCGTGATATGTTAAATGTCTGCAGCTGCATCGTAGCTCAGGGATATGACTGAGAGGGTGACATAGTTGTCATATTAAGGGTCTTTGAGGAGGTGACATGTTGTGAACAGATATACCCTTGTAGTTCTCCTACGTAATGTTAAAGAAAATCCGTAGGAGAACTATATATAAGGATATATCTTTTCGCAACATGTCACCTTGTCAAAGACCCTTAATGTACCAACCATGTTACCGCGGTATTGGTATTGGAATACCAATAACGATAAGGTAAAGGGTACCAATAATGATAAGGTAAAGGGTACCAACTTAAGGTATTGGTATTGGCATACCAATAGCGATAAGGTAAAGGGTACCTTGGTAGGTAATGACTAGAAATAGGATATTTGACTTAGATTTGACCTTGTTTGACCAAGGTTGACTATTTTGACTGAAAGTCAAAGTAGAGTCAACATCTGACCTAGATTGGACTAAGAGTTGACAAAGTCAACTATAGGTCAACCCTTGACCTACTTTGACCTTGTTTAACTTTGTTTGACTTAGCTTGACCTTGTTTGACTTTGTTTGACTTAGTACAACCTAGTTTGACCTAGATTGCATATCATTGTTATTAGTAACTGTCCGCTACTAATGTGTGTCCCATAATAAGACATAATATACGAATATGTGCCTATTGGATAATGTGTGTCCATCTTTGCAGAATTATTTCCAAATGGATATGAATTACTACTTGCAGAATCGTTCATGGATGTACAATCGTCGTCCTGATGATATATGTGGTGTGCGAGATGAATATATAGCGGGAGTAGAGCAGTTCCTGCAGTTTGCTAAGGCATTCCCTCAGTACATGGATGGCACCAAAATTAAGTGTCCGTGTGTGAAATATCATAACGTGAAATATTATCCAGAAGTGGAAGTGACATATCATTTGTACTCGAGGGGTTTCACGCCTAATTACTATCAGTGGAGCGCACACGGAGAACTAGTGTCTTTAGCATCAGAGCCGAAGCCTTATGTTGAGCCGTATATGCATGCGGGACCTAATTTTGTTTCAGATAATCATGCATACGACGACGGGTGCGTGAACATGGTTTTCGACACTGCAGGGCCTAGTTTCGTTCATGATGCACCTGAGGAGGAACCGAACGCCGATGCTGTACAGTTCATGGAGTTAATGGAGAATGCAAGGACTCCATTGTATCCTGGTTGTGAGGATCATTCACCATTGGAGGTGGTTATAAGACTGTTGAGCATTAAGTCAGATTTTAACATGTCGCAAGAATGCTACAACCGAGTGTTGGAGTTGATTATAGAGATCTTGCCGGTGGGTGCTAAGTTGCCTAAAGACTTCTACCGGTCTAAGAGGATGGTAAGATCGCTCTGGATGGGATACGAGAAAATTGATTCTTGTCGCAATGGGTGCATGCTGTACTACAAAGATGACAAGGACGCAGATGTGTGCAGATTTTGTGGTGCTGATCGCTATAAGACAACTAGTACAGGAAGGTCTACCTGTGCAAGAAGACCGACCGATTCAATGCACTACTTGCCTTTAACGCCGCGGTTACAAAGATTATTTATGGTGAAAGAGACGGCCGAAAATATATAACGAGGAGGAAGTAGAGAAACTGGAGGGGTAAGTAATTAATACGTCTATATTATTTTAATAGTGTTGATTATTATACTATTACATTAATTGAACGAGGTTGTTTTCAGCATATTTAATGATGATGTGAGGTCAGGTAGGCCACACAAAATAGAAGAAGAACTAGAACAAGAAATGAGGCGTTATTTTCCATCATGGTTGAGTGCATATGTAAGACTTAAGAACTCTGTAATTACCTTTATGTATATGCACTTGATTGAGAATGAGCTTAATTGCTTCTTTCGTGGTATTTAGGTCGATCGTCCATACGCAAGACTTGAGAATGAGTCTATTAGAACGCTGGCCAAGGGACCAATTTTTGCTGCAAAAATATGGCCAAGCTACTGTGTTAATGGGTTTAGGTTCAAGTCAACAAATTGCCTGATCAGAGACAACTTTGTGGATCTCAACTCTACCAAAAACAGCTGTTTGTGTATCAGATATTCGAACTACAAATATGTTGATGCGGGCAATGATTTCTATGGCGTGCTATGGAAGATCGTAGAGCTGACATATAGTTATGGAATAGAGCCTGCTAAGATTGTGTTATTCATGTGTGATTGGTTCGATCCGATTGAAGGTCAAGGTAGGAAAGTAGACAAGCACGGTCCTGTTGATATAAACTATCGGCGTCGATATCAAGCCTATGAATCAATTGTCCTATCAAGTCAGGCTCAGCTTATGTACTTCACAAGTTATCCGAAACGGGAAACAACAAGGTCGGACTGGTGGGCAATATGTAAGACCAAAGCTAGAAATACCTTTGAGGTTGACGATATAGCTTATCAAGAGGATAAACTACCTCTTGTAACAAATATTATAGAAGTGGACACGACAGAAGTTCCTCATTACACATCTAATTATGTAGAAGAAGTAGAATTATCTGAAGAGAAAGATGCAGATGAAAGTGAAGATGTAGAGGAGGAAGAAGAAGAAGAAGAAGAAAAAGAAGAAGAAGAAGAAGAAGAAGAAGAAGTAGATGAGCTAAATGAACTAGATGAATTTTCAGAAGAGGATTAAATCTGTACGTTTATTTTATCATCATATTTGACACTTTAGTGACACTTCTATCATATAAATCTATGGCACTTCAGTGACACTTTATTGACACTTTTATCTGTGACTATGATATTTTTCAAAAATATGTGATGTCTATCATATAAATATGTTTTTTGTTTTATTGTCATATGTTATTATCAGGTATGACTAGACCATCTGGACGACGCGGAGGATTTTATATTAGGCAGTCCCGTCAGCCTCAGGCTGGAGATGGAGATTCCGTTCCCTCATCCTCATCTCCGAGTACGCCATTGTACCGTTCTGTTCTCGGTCTATTACCGGGACAGGGCAGTTCTAACAGGTTGGCGACTCCTCCCTCGTCGTCTAGCCTTCCTAATCCCGCGTCCAGCGTCCCTGATCCTCCGTCCAATATTCCTCCTGCCGACGGCTCCATGGGGGGGTCGACGCCAAGCATATGGAGGACGGCGATCAGACTGATCCTGTCCAGGCAGGAGATGAGAGCGACCCTCCATACGCTCCCCCGGGCGAGACGCGTATGGAGATTTGGACGGACGGGCCTACGAAGTAAGTTAATTAATTAATATATATTTCTCAAATGATTATATGTACATATATATTCATGAAAATTATTATTGTATAGATATCAGCCTTCTGCAGTACAGAGACAGCTGGGGGTTTTTCTGAGGCAGAACTATGGTGGGCCTTGGTTAACTACTCAGATGCTTCCGCAGATAGGAAGGCCTTTTGGTTCGCCCACTTCAAGGTAAAAAATTTATTTATTTTTAAATTTTAATGATCATTTGTGTATATTATATAACTTTTCTATTTTACTTCTTGTAGAGGACCTATTTCTATCCACCACACCGGGCACGAAGATCGAGGGCCAATTTTCTGCCGTCGCAGCCAAGCTCATCCGTGATGCGATCCACGACCAGAAGTCTCATGATCGCTCCGGACAGTCGATCTATGGTTGGATCATGCCAGAGCAGTAGACTGTGATGAAGGCAAGATTCAGCGAGCCCAAGTACCAAGAGCGGTCTGACAAGGCCAAGGTGGCGCGGTCGAGCGCCGGTAAGTGGTGTGGTGGCTCTATTCCGATGACGGAGCATTTTTGTCGTCTGGTACGTTTCCTATGACGGACATTAATTTATATATAGTTCGATAGAATGTTTAATACTAATAATAGATAATATATTTTAAAAGGTAAAAAGGGTGAGGACCCGAACATGGTGACCGTCTTCCTGGTCACCCATCGGAGGGCTGGGGAGTTCATTGACGAGAGGGCGACGCAGGCATATGTACGTTCTATTCTTTATATTAATTTACTATAATTTAGAAAACAGGAAAATAGATATCAATATAGACTTTAGCAAACACTTACACGTTAGCAAACATATTCTAGGCCGAGTTTGTTCGGCTACAGGAGGAGACGGCTGCTGCTGCTAGTACGCCAGCAGAGGGAGGGGCTGGTACTTTCTCCTAGCCGCCTACAGCTCCATCGCCGGACGACCTCTGGATGACCGCCGTTGGCGGTCTTCAGAAGGGTACGTACTACGGTACGGGATCCTACGGCGCGTATTTTGCTTCGGAGTCATCCCGGGCCCCCTCTGTCAGTGTGCAGTCTCCGGCTTCGCAGGCGTCGTCACGAGCTCAGGATATTCGTCATCAGATCGAGGAGCTGCATCACGAGTTGCAGCAGCAGATTTCTGATGCGGTCGAGCGATGATCCGATCCTCTGATCGTCACCAGACGATTTGATACGGTCTAGCGCAGTATACAGGAGCTGATGAGTCTGCAACAGGCTACAGCTGTCAGTTTGTGCACGCTCACCGAGTCTACGCAGCGCACAGAGCGTAGACAGGTCGAGCTGGAGGGATCGCAGAGGAGCATGTCTGCCTCACTCACTCAGGTATCGGCTTCACTTGAGGCGAGTACTGAGAGGGTGGTGAGTACCCTTGCTGTTTATGGTGAGCGACTGCGAGAGCTGGAGCAGATACGTTCTCCCTGTCCATCGACGGCGCCGACTCCAGATATTGCACTACCTCATACTGCCCCTACGGTGCAGCTCATACAGGAGCAGTATGAGTACATGCTATCCCAGATGCACGGCAGGGGTCCTCAGTGATCCAGTAAATTTTTTTATCATCTTTGTATTTATTGGCCTTATGGGCCCATTCACCGTTCTGTACACTGATTTTGAATATTATTTGACTCTGTTGGACATGTATGTTTGTTGGACATGTATGTTGGTGATATTTAATTTATTTGTATTTTCATTGAGTAAATGTATGATATTTAGTTGTAGACTGTTATGATGGGAGACTGTTATTCATCTATTAGTTATAGACTGTTATGATGGGAGACTGTTAATTGTGATGATATCTGCGACGGGGATGACAAATATACCTACGCTGGGTTATAAGCGATGATCTGATATACAAAGGAGGTGCTGCCTAAATTTTAAAAAAATATAATGTGTATTTTTGTGATGATGTGTGTCTGTATTTACAGTGAATGTGAAATGCAGTATTCGAAACCATCGACAGTTTTGATTACTGTTGTATGTTTTATCTTGGATAGAAAGAGCAACAGTTCAGGGTGTACTTCTGAGAGCTTCATTTTCACGTCCTTCACTTTCTCGGGACGTCGTAAAGGATCCCGAGAAGGTGAAGGACGTGAAGAGGAAGCTCTGAGAAGTGCACCATGAACTGTTGCTCTTTCTATCCAAGATAAAACATAAAACAGTAAGCGAAACTGTCGATGGTTCGAATACTGCACTTCACACACACTGTAAACACAGAACACAACATAACAAAAATACCAATTATATTTTTTTAATTTTTTTATAACATCTGCGACGTATAGCGACGTTCTGTGATGTTTTGCGACGTATAATACACGTCGCTATACGTCGCCAAATAGTGACGTAACGTCGCTATCCGTCGCTATACTGCTGACGTTGTATATGACCACCTGAGAGCTGACGTCGCTAAAGTTGTCGCTAAGCGTCGCTAAATTGCTGACGTGGCTGCCATGCCATGTCATCATATATAAAGTTGACGACGTCGCTAAGTGGTCGCCCTACGTCGCTATAGTGGCGACGTATGATGACGTCGCTATCTGTCGCTAATGTTGCGACGTCTAGCGACACTAAACGTGACATCGCAAATAGCGACAAATTGCGACGAAATTGTAATCTACGACAAGCCTATACGCGACATCCAATTTTCGTCGCTAAATACGTCGCTAATAGAAATTAGCGACATATTTTCCTTTTTTAACGACGTATTCTGACGTCGCTAAAAGGGGTTATTTTAGTAGTGGATCCAAATTATGGCGCTAAACGAGATGCTACAAAAACCCAAAAAAATAATAGAAAGGTCAATTGGAAACTATTTACAAAACACATATGAAAATAATATGATATTACCTTCCAATACGGCAGTGAAAAAAATGTTGACTTCTTCTTCCACATCTCTAAAGATTGCCTCTTTCTTTTGCCATTGTCTTTTCCCTTCCCAAAATCATTTCTCATATTTTTTAGTCCTTCTAAAATTTTTGATCTAGTCATTAATCTAGGTGGTTCCCTATATTCTTGCTTACCATCAAACCAACTTTTTTCAACCTAAATGGATGCTTGGCTGGAAGAAAACGTCTGTTTCCCATGTAGATGGTTTTCCTACTATATTTTAACCATTTTGAACATGTATTCACTCCACATATGGGACATCCAACTTTTCCTTTGGTAGTACATCCAGCTAGGTTACCATAAGCTGGAAAATCATTTATTGTCCACATCAAAATTGCTTTCAAGTTGAAAAGAGATTTACTAAATGCATCATAAGCATGCACTCCATTATTCCATAGCTCTAGCAAATCATCTATTAGTGGCTGTAAATAAATATCTATATCATTTCCAGGTTGCTTCGGTCCAGGAATGAGTAGTGTCAACATTATATTTTCTTTTCGCATGCATAGCCATGGTGGGAGATTGTATATCGTGAGTATCACTGGCCAACAACTATATGAAGAGCTAATATCGTCGAAAGGATTAAACCTGTCTGCAGCAAGGCCAAGTCTAAGGTTGCGTGGCTCTTCTACGAAAGAGGGCCACTTTATATCAATTGTCTTCCATGATAAGGAGTCAACAGGATGTCTCATGATGTCATCGTCACTTTTGTGATTATAATGCTACCTTAAGTTTTCAGCCGATTCAGGTGACTGAAACATTCTTTTGAACCTTGGAATTATCAGAAAGTACCTTAGTACTTTTGCTGGAACTCCTTTTTGAATTTTTCCAGTCTTATCTTTCTTCCACCGTTCCAATCCACTTTTTTTTATATTTTTCCTCATTTTTCAATTCTTTTCTGTATAGACAACAGTCATTGGGACATGCATCTATCTTCTCACAATCAAGCTCAAATGTCTTAAGCAACGATTCAGCATCACGTGAGGATTCTGGAATTGTATTTCCATCAGGTAAAATATTATGCAATATTTCCAAAAGGTGGCTAAAACATTTATTAAAAATTCCATACATAGACTTGTGCTTGTATAAAATAACGGTTGCCGATAACCTAGTATACTTTTTGCAACTTGGGTATAATGGATTATTTGCATCCTTCAATAAGGTTGTTATTCCATCCTCCCTTTCCTCATCGATAGGTTCAGGTTTGGGTTCATTTTGAACATATGCATCTTTAATTATATTAGTATCCTCTGTCTGTTCCAAATTTGAAATTCCTTTGTCCAACCCTTCCCCATGCCAAATCCAAGTTGTATAAGATATATCTATCCCACGTCTTAGCAAATGAAGTAAAATCAAATCTTCATTACCACGACACAAATTCTTACAATCAATGCAGGGACATAACATAAAGTCTGGATTCTTTGCATTTGACTTGGCAAAATCCACAAACTGACGGACATATTTCGTATACAATGTCGTATTCCGAAAAAATACAAAAGAATTATAACATAAATAAGACATACAGATGGATTTAATTAAGTGAACACATTAGTATAGTGAAAAGGATTTCAATACTT
The DNA here is from genome assembly GCA_029216955.1 of Iris pallida. Lineage (NCBI taxonomy): Eukaryota > Viridiplantae > Streptophyta > Magnoliopsida > Asparagales > Iridaceae > Iris > Iris pallida. Next base: position 1,776,684 of record JANAVB010037818.1, read on the forward strand.
GTTAAAATGAACCCAATCTTTATTCATCTTGTTGACAGCCACAACTTGTTTATATCGAGTTTGATAACATCAAAAATAATTTGTATGAGGCCCTAAAGAATTTTAAATCAAATAATTTAGACTTTGTACATGCATTAGTAAACAACAACAATTGTCACTTCCTGAAAAAAATCAAAAATAAAAATAAATTATAAATGGAAAAAGGAATGACTTACAGAGATATGAGAATTTCGTGGCACTTTCTTCTTCTTCAACACTTCACAAATTTAGGGTTCCTGCAATAAACCAAGTACATCAAACACAACAAAAATATGTTAGGGTTTCTGAATTGTACATAGAAAAAAATTTCTATCAGAGAAATTTGTTTCGTTTTTCATTCATGTATAATATATTTTCAAGGATGATAATCATACGCCATAGAATTAGGGTTCCTGAAACGAAAAAAAAAAATTGAGAGAAGAAGATGAGTCGATCGGTCAGTCATCGGTCGGTCAGTCGTCGGTCGGTCAGTCGTCGGTCGGTCAGACAATGAGTGGGTCGGTCGGTCGATCGATCTTTAGGATTTTCGTGAGTGGAGAGAGAGACAGAGAGAAGAAGATGAAGGGTTTTGTGAGGGGAGCGTTATCTTTAGGGTTTCCTGAGGAAGAGCAATTTTGTGACAGAGAGAAGGAGGGAGGAAAGTTTGGGAATTTTCGTGGAGGGAGGGGGGAATGTTTTCATGAAGGGAGGGTTTTCGTGAAGGAGGACTGCTCTGTTTGGCAGGTTTTGGGGAGTTGAAGGGTTGGGAAGAATATATTAAGGTTTCTTCAAACATAAAACATAGCATTTTGCTTTGGACGGTAGCGATTTTATTTCTGAATATCTAACGGACGGGAACACCGCTATCGAGAACGCTATAAATTATACAGCAAAACCGGATCGCTCCTATAGCAGTCACAATATGCTATAACTTATTTTTTTAAATATCAAAAAAACTTGTGTTGCTTCTCCCATGATTGGAACAGTAGATAGTTCAATTGTGAGCATTCGATTAACTCGGTTAACCGAACCGAACTACTAAATACCAAATTTGACCAAAAATCGAATAACAAAAATTGAAACAAACCGAAATATCCCATATCGAACCAAACCGAACGGAACAAATCTGTTCGATTTTAAGTTTATTTGGTTTAACCAATATTTCAGTTTATTTATAATTTTTTTGTCAATATATAGTTACTAAATGTACAAAGATATATTTCGCATATATATTACTAAATTTTCTTATTCGGTTTACCAGGGGAGAGAGGAATTTTATATAAAATTTCTGAAAGGTTAGTTTGATTTGAAGAGTATTCTGCAGACTCTTTGACATGATTTTTTTTACGGTAACGATTTAATCCCATTACGACGTTAAAACTTATATAGCATCCAAAATTTGATATAGAATTTTTTTAATCATGTAAAATATACAGAATACGATGCTGCTTCTAATCGAACTGGATACCTTACTTTGACATACGGGCATAGCAACATAAGCAACATAAAAAAAACTATACCTTTAACAGCGTTCAAGACACTATATAAAGTTCTGTTAACAGCAAAATAGCAGGGAGGCATAAATACTATAGATAAACTGCTATTGTACGAAATTTTAATAGCACTTCACAATGAACGCTATAGATGATGATATTATAATAGCAGGGAGGCTCGAATGCTATAGATAAACTGCTATTGTACGCTATTTTAATAGCACATCAGAATGAACGCTATTGATGATGACATTCTATAGCAGGGAGGTTGTAATTCTATAGATAAACTGCTATTGTATGCCCTATTTGTTGTAGTGGGCTGACTTGTATTGGCTGCGATGGGAGTTCCCAAGTCTCTTGTAGAAAAGCGACTTAAGCTTCTGAACCGGAGCAAACGAATGTGCCATAGGAATGGAGATGGTGTGAGCATATCAGCATCCTGCACCTCATGCGGACAAAGGTAAGTAGCTGCGCCTCTGAACAGTGAAGGCGTTGGCTGTGAAAGGAAGGATATGACACCCTTGCACATCCGAGATTGGCGCAGGCAGGTAGCTGCACCTCTGGAATGAAGACACTGGCTTCTGAAGTAAAAGAAGTAGAGGGGGGGGTCCACCACCATCTTGCTTCTAAGGTTGGCGCAGACAGGTGGCTGCGCCTCTGGCTTACAGGCTTTGGCTTCTGAAGCAAAGAGCAATAAATATCCATTCTTTAAGGAACTTTCCTCTAGGCTTTGTCAAATTTGTACTAGATCCTTTGTAGAAGAACAGAATTAGTCCATTATGTATAGTCCTGGTGTGTCTATACTAGACTTTGGTAGACATGACAATAAAGGGACTTCTCTCCATATCTTCTGTTTGTCTTTTTAGAACCGAGCTTCAGTCTTTTGCATCTTCTGCACTTTGGCGAAGGGATGTCTTCAGTTGAAATTTTTTATGGTTCTACAAGACCCTCTTCAAAGTATCCCAAACTTGAGTCAAGCTCGGGATACTTTGAATAGAAGCATGAACACGTGTTAGGACTGTACGAGCTGGGTTATGGCTGGTGTCACGCCTAGCTCTTAGCATTAATTGTCCTGAGTCATCTTTTCAGAGCATGGGCTCCTGATGGCTTCTTGATATTAGATCCTCTGGCATCTTTGCACGGATCGTGCATCTCTTTAGAAGAAGAGTTTCAGAGTCACGTTCCTTCGGTCACTCACAGTATTGTCATCTGACATGGAGTGGAGCTTTAGCTTTACTTGTAAGCTTCCTTCTATCCGATGTCTGGCTCATGCTTGGACCACATGAACAGCCTATATAAAGGGCTATCCCCTTCAAGAGGAGACTCAGCTACTTCAATAATGGCCTTGCTTGCCCGAGCTCGGCTCCTGACGACCTTGGAGTTTGCTTGAGGTGGCCGTCGGTGGCAAATCTCTTTATCCAAAGAAGCTGTAGTAGAACTACTACTGGATCTCGAGATGTCCCCCGTCCTGGATGACGTGGGTGTTAATGGTGTCTCGAACCCTAGCTTCCTGAATTTATATTGGTTGCCATGCCAACCGAGGAATTGCAAGACCTGCTGCTGTGGTTGCTCTCTCCGGCCAGCTGGGGAGATAGGGGAGTCCTGTACTGGTCTTCATTCCCGCCTCGGGCCAGTAGTATCTTCGGGCGGTGGCTTCCTTTTGACTAGAAAATGATTGGCTCTGTCACCGCCTCGCCTGCGCTATTGCGAGCTTGTACCGCAATTTCAGCTCTTTTTTTTGCTTCTGTGTATATAACTACGAAGAGTCTGTAATAGGTCTTTGTAGCCACATGTTTTTATATGTAGAAGTTTTCTTGTTCCTTTTGCTTTTGTCTTCATAATAAAGAGGGAATCTTCATAATGGATTTGCCTGACCAGAGGTAATATGGACGTGGTAGGCTTGATTTTTGCCGGGGTATAAAAAACAATCCAGTGGTAATATGGACGTGAACTATTTTCTAGACCGTCGGGATAATCATAGAACTAATGCGAGAAAAACGACTACTAAGAGGTAATATGGACATGGTAGTTGCGTCTTCCAAGCATAGAAGATCAATCCAGAGGTAATGTGGACGTAAAGTGATTTATCTACTTGAGAGAATATATAGGAGGGAGGAAGAGAGATCCCCTTACCAGAACTCATGGGCACCCTTTGCAGGGGATATAGGTGCCTATGCTGGTTCTATCTTCAGCCGTAATACTTCTTTAGGAACTTGCTGTTGATGGGCATCATTAGCAAGTCACCATTAGGCTTAGCTAGTCGATAAGCACTGTTGGAGTATATCGTTTCTCTTTCCACTTGGGCTCGAACTTCCCAACCGTCTTGTGAGTCATCACCATCGATCTCCGTACTGCCAAGATCAGGTCGTCCACCTGGTAGGATCTTTCGTGGGCCTTTTTGTTGAAGGCCCCAGAGATGCGAGCTTGGTAAAGCTTAATCCTTTGCTGCACGAGCAAGCACTTTTCATCCAGCATTTCTAACTTTTGTAACCGCCTGTACTGATTGTCTTCAACGGTTAACTGATTAGTGATCATGTTAGCAGACAACATCTTCTTAAAGACTTGACCTGTGTTGGTATCGGAGTCCCAAATTGAGGTCAGAAGAGTGTAAGTGCCTCATGACTTCTTCCTCTGAATCTTCTGAGGTGGTCATATGTGTGATGTACCCCAGCTCTCGACGAGTACGTTGGTAGTAGTTTTTAGCTTTTTCCTTTGGAGTGCGAATCCGTAAAGGAATACGCCGGCCTTTGCCATAATTGAGCCCCTTGTTGCTATTCAGGTCGTAGACCATCTTCTGGATAAGATTTTTGGCTTGCACCGTGTAGCGGTAGAATTGCATTTTGTCGCTGTCGAGGTCTGGATCTTTAGGAGTTATTCACTGCGGATGCTCCAATCGACCGAATATGATAGGTTCCTCTTCTTTTTTCCTGACTGGAACTATGAAGTAGGCATCCCGGGCAGGGACAACTCGGCTCACATGGTTCGCAGTTGTCACTTGCGTCTGTAGTTTACATAGAAAATTGTCCAGGAAATATTTGGTGTTCCAGTATGCACTAGAGTAGTTCGATGATAACTTTCTATTAATAAAGTGGGATATTTTGTCTCGAAGGATTACGTCATTAAAAGAGTGGGCCTCTGTGTTGGCGCAAACGTAATCTTCTAGCTTTTTGTTAGTGAAGACTAGAGCTGCCGTCGGAGGAGAAGGAGGACGTCTCCCTTTCAGCTTGACCATCAAGGGAATTGTGGTCGGATGCTCCTGCACCGTCATGGTCGGCCTTGTGGACCTTCGAGGTAACCTTATTCGTATAGGCTCCTGACCATCTTTCATCATCATTGGAAGGGAAGGTGGAGCTTTGCCCCGAAGCTTAATAACGAGAGGTGCTGACACCTTGGGATGCCTCCCTTTCAGTCGAACCCTTAAAGGTTCTTCGGCCACTACTGTGCTTTTTGAAGCTGTCTCTGCCTTGTCGTCAGCATTATTGCTGTCATCGTCCCAGGGGACTGACTTGTAAAGATCGGCGTCCGTACAGTAGGCTTCAAGTCCTCAGAACGGGTCGATATCAGTGAACTCCATTTTGATTGTCCCATCGCTGGCCCCATACTTCATATACTGATGTCGGGTGGAAGGGACAATCATGTACTCATAGATCCTTGGTCGCCCCAACAACATATTATAGTTTATGTTCGCATCAATGACATAGCAAGTCACTTCAGTATGAAGGTCGTCGATTTGACATTTCAAGCGAATTTTCCCAGGGGCTCGCTCTTTCCCGCGTTGAAGCCACTGATTGTTGTGTTCAAGGCTGTCAACTGATGCATTGGAATCCCTAAAGTTTGAAGCAGGCTTCTTGGGATAATGCTCAGAGAGGAACCTAGGTCGATGTGATGCGATCAACCTTAACGGCACCGACATATCCTGTATAGTACAGGGATGGTGGTGCCGGTTATTCTTTAGCAGCATGTCTTGCTGGGTGAAAGTGATACTGGAAATCACTTCGACCATGCTATGCAATATGGGCAAGCTGTGGGATCCAATTTCGGTGGCCGAACCTGGGTGAGGAAGGACTCGACGTTCTGTAAAGCTTCACTGAGCGCATCTCCGGTCTCCTTAGAGAGGCGGAGGAGCTCAAAAAGTGATAATCTAGCCGGAGTATTAGCCAGCTGCGCTAGAATATCGAAGTTGTAGGGTTTGATAGGCCCTATTGCCAGATCTTTTCTGAGAGGTTTGTCAAAACGAACCTCCTTCTGTTTCTGCTTGTCCACGGTAGGGGCCCGTGATGGACCCGCCTCTGGTGCCTCAAGGATTTGAGGTGGACCTGCTCCTGATATATCTGGGACATAGAAAATATTTGGTGGAGACTTCTCCTGGTCTGGAGCTTGGCTCTCCTCTTGTCTCTGCACCGAGCGGGTGGTCACCAAAGCATCGTCGGTCGACGTCGAGACCATGCGACATGCCTTGCTTTTCTTCCATTTGGCATAAAGGGTCGTAGATGTCATCATGTTGGGAACCAAGTCAGGATGTATCCACATGACTTCATTTTGAGGCGCGGAGAATAGGACCATCCCTTGAGCATTGTCCCACGCTGGTGGAAGATTGACTACTTCCATCGTGCCTTTGGAATAGGGGCGACGCCATCTTGCACTTCTATGGCTGGAAAACTCCCGAACTGGAGAGTAACCATGTTAGCCGTGGCGGTCTTCTCATCGTAATCCAATGATATGACGTTGGCGTTAATGAGGCGCTAAATTTGCCTCTTCAACACATAGCAATCTTGTGTTGAGTAATGGACGTACTGGTGATAATGGCAGTACTTGGGATGGTCCACCTTTTTTACCTCATCAGGACGCCTGGGTGCCGGGATGGATAATTTATCACTCTTCGTAAGCAGCTCGTAGGGCTCCAACGTATCCTTATCATTGAAGGAGTAAGTCTCCCTCGGCCTCTGTGCTTCCACGGACTTGGGGTTCACAGCTGCTGAACCTTTGGAGATATTAACGGTCATGGCTTTCTTGCCTTTTCTGTTTTTAGGGTTGTGGTAGACGAGCGTCTCCCCTTGTCTTCGGGCACAAGAAAGTATAGCCCCAGGTGCTGCACGTCTTGGGCTTTCCTTTGTGCGGCATCCGCCTCTATAATGAAAGGCATCCACTCCGTGCAGGGAGCATTGTGCCACAATTTTATAGCGGACAACATGTTCTTGCGGCAGGAGTCCATAAGCATAGGCTCGGGCATGCTGGGTGGTAATCTGAGGGCTGCCTGGCGGAAGCTGTCGATGTATGCGTGGACATTGTCATGACCCGCACCCACTGTGAGGGTACGAAAACGTAACAACGCCCAGCCTACGCCGCAGTGTCGGCGGTAGAGCGCTGTCCTAGGTTAATATACATCTAACAATAAATATATCTAAACAGTTTATACTCCCCGAATGGGGGTGACATAACAGTAAAACTCAATCACAACTAAGGAAGAGATAGCACGAAATGAAATAGAACTCAAGGAAGTAAATAGATGAAATAGCAGTAGTCTAAGATAAACCCAGCAATATCTAACAATACAAGGTCTCAGATAAAAGAATATATACAACTCATAACTGCAAATAAAGTCTAACTAAGACATGTCTCAAAACTGCATAAAGTAGGATAAGCCTAACTAGTCTAGTCTAGGCAATCGGGGTGATCTCCTTAGCTAAAGCTGGGTCCTCCTGAGGGTCTAGCTCGCAGGTGTCATCTAAGGCTGCCCCGTAGTAAGTGTCCAGGCAAGCCTCCTCCTCGTCCTCTGTAATATTTTCAACAGGTCCAGTCAGGACAGGAGCGAGCACAGTACATCTCAACAATTCATAGCAGGTTAGAAAGTATAAACATGCAGTAGAGTAAGATACAGGAAACTGAAAGGCAATACATGATGAAAAAAAGAGAACTGTATGTAAATAGCTACTGTATATAGAGAACTAATAGTGGCTAGTGAAGCAGAGTACAAGATAGCACATATGAACAGGACAGATTTGCACATGATCTACACTAAAGAGTTTGCACATGATCTACACTACAATGGAATTGTTCACATGACTACTAGCACTCCTCCGTTTTCCCCAATCAATACACAAGGATCTAAACAAGTTATGTTATTGTACATGATATCACATGGGGCCCTTAAAAGGGTGCACATGATAGTATACATGAAGGCTCTGTGAACATGAGAGTACAAGATTGACAAGAGTGTACATGTATAATGAAAGCACAGGGGTACATGATGAAAGTAAAACGCACATGATACAATATACCCGATGCTCCCGAGGAGGATAACATCGCATGAAGAGATCCATATAGTACTAATCCGTGATAATGTCGTGACAGCATCAAGTATAGTAATCTAAAGCAGGAATATAATTCTAAGCAGGATATGAAATGATCAGAGAATGTACTCGCCTGTATCTGAGTGTCCAATATGAAACGTACTATCCAAGGAGTGGTGTCTGGCTCCTAATCAGAACAGCACAAGTCACAACAAGTCCAGAATAGTAAAATGGAGTCCTACTATGCATTCTACATGATTCTAGGTCAATCTAGGCCAAAGTCAACTCTTGGTCAACTCTGGTCAACCCTAGAGTCAAACTAGGTCAACCAAGTCTAAATTAGGCCCAACTAATCTACCTTAGTCTGATCAAGCCTAGCTTAGCACTCCTACACATTCACTAGGTCAACTGACATCACACTTACACAATTATCTAGCACAAGGATCTATGCATCCTATATATACATTATCTACCTATATGATATCTATACACAAAAAGATATTCACAAACTATAACCCACAATACATTAATAACTTATATATACACCAAAACTTTACATTACCTATATATAGATACCTATATTAGAGTAGCATTACATATACACTCTTCAAAAGTAAATAGGATAGGCATGTAAGGAAACATAGGTAACTGTGTGTGGGTGTGTGCAACTTGTGACAGGAATTAGAATAGGTGGCCTGTGATTGTGCTTGCATATGAAATTGTGTGTGTCTACATAAAAATTCTTAGATTTAATGAAACAGTGTATGTGTGGCGAGTGAAGGTGAGGGTGTATGATGTGTATATATGAAGGCAAGGTGTGTGTATAGGGGAGTCCATTTCTGGACAGTGCAGAAATTTAGAACACAGAAATTAGTTAATCACATGGCAACTATCAATACACCTTATTAATTTCAGTTTCCAGTCATGGGACTCATTCCCAGGTTTTACAAATACAGTCATCAGCTATTGGTTCAAATGAAACACCAAAATAGTTCCAAACAGTTTATTAATCTCAGGTTGAAAACTGAGATTCAAACTCAGGAAATTCCTGAACAAAGGTTCAGTTCAGTCCCCTCCCAAGCCATATTACTAAACAATTGATCACCAAAACACCCAACCCCATTCTCAGTTAAGAAGGAAAGGAAAGAGGAAATCGATTCATTGTTTCCCCCCCTTCAAACTCAGTTTTCAAGTATAACCCAAAAAACCACAGATTTTCTATCTAGAAGCTCAGTTGACTTAAAACAATTTAAAACTTGAAACCATAACATAATGTATATCATTCAAAACCTTATCAAGAATCAAAACTGGACTGAAAAAGAAAAATCACACACACACTGGAAAAGCATTAAGGGGGCCGTCCATACACAGGTTTTTAAATTCAAGAAAACTCAGTTCAAGAAATTCACAGGTTAAGAAGAAAAGCAAAGGAAATCAACTCAATGTCCCCTTCCTCAATCTCAGTTTTTGAAGAAAACCCAAAATGACAGATTCAACCCCATCAATTAAAATCCAAAAGCTCACCAATCAATACAAAAATTGAACTATAGTTAGACAACAAATAGGAGAACAAGTCTAGGAACTAAAACCCAACATTTTAACAGTGATTTAAAGGGTTTAACAGTTGACAGGTTCAAGTTTACAAAACTGGAAACACAAGAACTGATACATGAGTTCAACATCTGCCAATGGATTAAAACCTAATGAAACGTAACAAAAATTCAATTTAAAGAGTAGGTAATGCATACACACAACATAAAGGTGTCCCCCATCCTATTCGTGTCCACCAGGATGGACACAACGTGTCCAGGCAACCAGGATACAAATTCAGTGCACAGTGAGGTATTCCTCGTGCACGTGTGCATGCGTGTCATGCACACGACACAGCACATGGTAGGCCACGTGCTCGTGCACCTGAATACCCCTATCCTAGGGCTAGGTCTAGGTCAACCTGCCCTGAGTCTTCGTGTCCGCGTGTCCAACTTAAACACGCATATCAGAACTCAAACACTCGTCTGCACAGACTGTGAGCAAAACCCGTACGGTGTCTCGTGTTCCCCCGATACGACACGAGAGGTCGTGCCACTTGGGGAGTGTCGTGACAGACACTGCCCCAACGTGTGTGTCAAAAATCTCGTGTCCAAGTGTCGTGTCCAGGGAGAACTTGCCCCCGAGTAGCAGGGAATCCCTGTAGCACGCGCGCGAGCGTGTGCACGCGTGTGTCCAGGTCATGAAACTGACACGAAACGACACGACACTAACACACAAGGACAGGGATCAACAAACAAGATCTAAACTAACATTCCTATTTAAAAATATTGAATAAATACGATCGAAATGCCCTTTGAGGCATTTCGTCGAACACCTAGTCCTAGTTCTGATACGTGTCCAGAATGGACACGAAACCTCCGATACCCGACACGAAAATTACCCAGACCTTAGGGGGACCCTTAGGGCTTCCTATACATTAAGACTAAATGAAAATCCATGGAGATTTGAAGGAGTTACCTCTCAATGAACCTTCAATGGAAAAAGTCCCCTTTCTAGCTCCTTGCTTGGTATCCAAATCAACACACAACAACTCCAAACTGAACCAAATTATCCATAACAGCAAGAAAAATAGTATTAGAATTTAATACAACTAATTTGGGAAATTTAGGACCTATAATAGATTTATCATGAATTTATTTAGGTAAGAACTCACATCTTTCCTTAGAACTTTTGGATGAACCCTAAAAGAGGCTAGTCCTAAAATCTAGGAGGGACTTTATAGTGGAGGAATCCCTAGGTTAAACCTAGTTGGCCGGCCAAGTTGGGTTTGGGTGGGGTTTGAGCTAGGTTAGCTAGTCCTATCAAGTTTAGTCACAAAATGACTTGTGAAACCACAAGCCATTTATCAAAACACTTGATTCCTAAATTCCTAATTAAATTTCTAATGAATCAAAAACTACTAACTTAAGTCATAATAGGTTAGCCTAGAGTCACTTGACCTAACCATGCCCAACTAACTAGGGTTAGCTTTTAGGTTGGTCTACAAGGGTCAAAACTAGTCAAAAATCAAACTGGTCCAAATAAATCCAAAATAATTCCTAAAAATTCCCATAAATTTTAATTAATACTAATAATTTTAAATTACCCCAAAATGACAAATTTACCCTCAAACTATAATTGTGGTAGTGACAAATCTACCCTCCTTAAAAGAATTTCATCCTCGAAATTGAAAGGCGAACTGCAACTGATGAGAAGGATAGAAAGTATACCTCACGGTCCAAAAAGATAAGGGTACCGCTCGCGCATCTCATCCCCCCGCTCCCAGGTAGACTCTCCTGAAGAATGATGCCTCCATGCGACGCGTACCAAAGGTATCACCTGGTTCCTCAGAACCTTCTCCCGTCGATCCAACACCTCCACTGGCTGCTCTGGATATCTGAGAGAAGGCCCAACCTCTATCTCCGAATGATCGAGCACATGGCTAGGGTCAGCCACGTACCATCTCAACTGTGATACATAGAATACGTTGTGGACCCCCACAAGTGCAGGCGGCAAGTCTAGCCTGTAAGCCACGTCACCGACTCTCCCGCTGATAACGAAAGGGCCGATGAAGCGCGGGCTAAGCTTTCCGCCTCCACCAAAACGTATCGTACCACAAGTCGAAGATATCCTCAAGAAAACTTGGTCTCCGACCTAATCACAAGCAAGGTCTCAATTATATAAATAACAAACATGATAAAAAAAATCACAAAGAAACACCCTAAATCTAATCCTACTCTAATCTGTACCTCAAACTCCAAGGGCCTTCGGTGGCTATCGGCCCAGTGCCGATGTCTGTCCTGTGCCATGTAAAGTCTGTCCCTGATGAGCTTCACCTTTTCGGCTGCATCCACAATCATCTCTGGCCCCAGCAAAGCTCGCTCACCAACATCATCCCAGGATAAGGGTGTACGGCACCTACGCCCGTACAGAGCCTCGAAAGGTGACATCTCGATGCTGGCCTGGAAACTATTGTTATAGGCAAACTCCACCAAATGAAGATGATCCTCCCAGGAACCTCCAAAGTCCAGGACGCACGTCCGCAGCATATCCTCAAGGGTCTGAATAGTTCGCTCTGACTGTTCGTCCGTCTGGGGGTGGTATGCAGTACTAAACTTGAGCTGAGTGCCCAAGCTGGTCTGCAGACTCCTCCAGAAATGGGAAGTAAAATGGCTATCCCGATCTGAGACGATGCTGACCGGAACTCCGTAGATCCTGACTATCTGCCGCATATACATCTCCGCCAACCTCTCTGTAGACGTACCCACCTTGAATGGCAAGAAGTGGGCCGATTTGGTCAACCTATCAACGATGACCCAAATCGCGTATTTCCCTTCTAGAGTATGCGGCAATCATGAAACGAAGTCCATCGTGATATGCTCCTATTTCCACTCGGGAATGGGCAGCGGCTGCAACAATCCACCGGGCCTCTGCCTCTCTGCCTTGACCTGCTGACAGACCAAGCACCTAGCTACAAAGTGGGACACCTCCCGCTTCATTCCTGACCATCATACATGCTCCCGTAGATCTCGGTACATCTTGTTGGCACCCGGGTGTATAAAGTACTGAGATCTGTGGGCCTCCTGCATAATCTGCTCTCTGAGCTCCCCGCTAGGCATACATAACCTGACACCGTGCCTCAGGGCACCATCCTCTGCAAGTGAAAACTCAGGATCCCCCACTCCTATACTGATCTGCTCTCTGATACTCTGCAAAGCCACATCCTCGAACTGGGTCGCCTTGATCCTGTCCACCAAGTCTGACTGAATCTGTATCCCCCAGAGCTGCATCTGCACTCCCGGCACGATCACCTCAATCCCAAGGCTCTCCAAGTCGGCAAGCAAATACTGATCCATGGTCAGACACATGGCTGTCGGATACCTACTCAAGGCATCGGCAACCACGTTGGCCTTCCCTGGATGATACTGCAGTGCAATGTCGAAGTCCTTCATCAACTCCAGCCATCTGCGCTGTCTCATGTTCAACTCCTTCTGAGTGAACACATACTTAAGGCTCTTGTGATCTGTAAAGATCTCCACCCTCTCACCATACAGATAATGCTTCCACAGCTTCAAAGCAAAAATCACTGCTGCTAGCTCCAGGTCGTAGGTAGGGTAGTTCTTCTCATGAGGACGTAATTGCCTGGAAGCATAGGCAATCACCTTCCCGTGCTGCTGCAACCCACAACCCAGCCCCTTTCCTGAAGCATCACTATAAATAGTGAATCCACCTGATCCTGAAGGCAACGTCAGAATCGGAGCTGTCGTCAGCCGCTTCTTCAACTCATCAAAAGCTGCCTGACACTCCTCTGACCAAACATACTCAGTATCCATCCGGGTCAACCGTATCAACGGCTCTGCAACCCGGGAGAAATCCTGCACGAATCTCCGGTAATATCCTGCCAGCCCCAGGAAGCTCCTGATCTCTGCAACTGAAGTCGGCGCTGCCCATGCCTCAACTGCTACAATCTTCTTGGGGTCAACTGAGATACCATCTCCAGTCACCACATGCCCCAAGAAATCCACCCGGTCTAGGAAGAACTCACATTTGGAGAGCTTCCCGTAAAGCTGCTCCTTCCTGAGAATCTCCAGCACTATCCTCAAATGCTCCTCGTGCTCCTCCTTAGTCTTGGAATATATCAAGCTATCATCAATAAACACTACTACAAACTGATCCAGATACTGATGGAACACCTTGTTCATAAGGTTCATAAATACTACGGGTGCATTGGTAAGCCCAAATGGCATAACTAGAAACTCGAACTGCCCGTACCGCGTCCTGAAGGCGGTCTTGGGAATATCCTCCCCCTTCACCTTCACCTGGTGATATCCCGACCTTAGATCAATCTTGGAAAATACCCAAGCTCCGCTCAACTGGTCAAATAGATCGTCGATCCACGACAGTGGGTATTTGTTCTTGATCGTGAGGTTGTTGAGTGCCCTATAATCAATACACATGCGTACTGACCCATCCTTCTTCGGCACAAACAACACTGATGCACCCCATGGCGACGAACTCTAGCGGATGAAGCCCTTGTCCTGTAGCTCATCCACCTACTTCTTCAGCTCCACCAGCTCGCTGTTGTTCACCCGATAGACATACTGAGAGATGGGTTCCGCTTCTGGAACCAAGTCTATCAAGAACTCTATGTCCCTGTCTGGTGGCAATCCCGGCAACTTCTCTGGGAAAACATCCATATACTCTGCTATTAAGGGGTATGGAATCGTCTGCTCCTCTACCGAGACTCCACAGAAGACTCCGCTGCTCTGCTCTGCCTGACGTCTGGAGTACTCGAACTCTGGCTCCCCCGACGCTCTAAAGAGAACTTTACCCCCTCTGCAATCAATGCTGGCATGGTGCCTGCTCAACCAATCCATGCCTAGTACTATATCATAGTTCGGCAATGGCATTACGAGCAGGCTCACCTCCAACTCACGGCCTCCCAAAACTACTCTCCGACCCTTACAAACATCACACACGAGGATAATACCACCCCCGATCGTGATCTTGTAAGTCCTAGGCAACGATTCAGCTATGATACCATGTCTATTCGTAAAAGATACTGATATGAAGCTATGCGAAGCACCGGAATCAAATAATGCAAATGCTGGACTGGAGTCAAGAAGAATCGAACCTGCAATCAGCTCTCCAGTCACCTCTGCCTCTCCAGCTGCCATGGCAAAAGCTTGCCCCTGCTGGCCTCCCCTGGCCTGCTGCTGGTGCTGGACAAACCTCTGCTGCTGCGTCGGCAGGGCTGGTCCCCTCTGCTGGCCCACTGGAGCTCTGGCTCCACCTCCCGGAGCTGCTCGTCCTCTAGACCTAGGACAATCCCTCATCTGATGATCTGCTGCTCCGCAAAGAAGGCACTTCCCGAGCCTCTTTCTGCACTCGTTGAAGACATGCCCAGGCTTCTTGCAGAAGGTGCAACTGACTGTCTGGTGCCTGGGTGCCTGATGCTGAAACAGCTGCTGGTGTACTGGCCTCTGCTGAATCGACTGCGGCTGGAACTGCCTCAGCTGCTGATACTGGAAGTGGGGCCTCTTGGCCTGGCCCCCGCTGCTGCTGCCTCTAACTGGGTCTCTCCCCCTCTTGAGCCTAAGCTCAAGGTCATCCTCTGCTAGCAAGGCTCCCGTCAAGATCTCCTCAAACATAGCATCTCTGTTGCGCTTGGTCAAGGACTTGACCTCCTTGACTAGGCCCTTCCGGAATCTCTGGGCCTTCGCCGTCTCGCTCAATCCCTCCACAAACCTGCCGAGGCGGCCAAACTCCCCGGCGTACTCCTCCACTGAGAGACTCCCCTGGACCAGGCTCTCAAACTACGTCTCCAAGGCTCTGACTGCTGAATCTGGGAAGAACTTCTTCTTGAAGAAGCCCCTGAACTGCTCCCAAATCTGCCCTGGTACCCCCACCCTGGGGTCCGACTGATACCAGGTGCGAGCAAGATCTCGCATCCGGCTAGCTGCGGCCTCGATCTGAAGGTCTGCTGGAATCCTGGCCAAGCGGAAGATCTCCTCCATATGCTCGATCCACTCGTCGGCATACAGGATCCCCTCTATCCCCATGAAGTCCCTGGGGCTCATCTTCTGAAACTGCTCGATCCCCAGTGTCCTCGGCTGCTGCACTACTGGTCGAGCTGCGGCTGTCGTGACGGCCAACTCCATGCCTTTGTCCTGCCGAGCCTGCTGTCGGTCCATGAACTGCTAGAAATATGCGAACATCTGAGCTGCGTCCACATGTCCTGGAGGCGGTGGCGGCTGGAAAGGATCCTCTGGAATGACCGGGTCCTGTCTTCCAGTCGGTGGATGCATACCCCCTGCTGCGGCTGCCGAGGTCTCAACACGAGCTGAGGTGGCAAGAGCTGCAGTCCCCTGGCCTCGTCGTGCTGGCTGAGAGGTAGCAGTCCCCTCTATAGCATCCTCATGGACGGCACGCTATGATCGAGTCTCTACCATCCTGAAGATAGACAAACAAGAGTATCAATTTCTGAGAAAGAAGCAAAATAACAAAGGCGAACAATTTTAATTCAAAGGATCAGCTGACAAAGGATTTAGATGGCAATAAAAGAAATTTCCTAAAGTGATTGAGTATCTTAAAATTAATGTCCTATATGCTATATCAGGCTGCAGTGATACTCTAGTTCGAGTACCACTACACTTCTAGTCTAGACCTGCACGGGCCACTACTAAAAATGTGTCACGACCCGCACCCACTGTGAGGGTACGAGAACGTAACAACGCCCAGCCTACGCCATAGTGTCGGCAGTAGAGCGCTGTCCTAGGTCAACATACATCTAACAATGTATATCTAAACAGTTTATACTCCCCGAATGGGGGTGACATAACAGTAAAACTCAATCACAACTAAGGAAGAGATAGCACAAAATGAAATAGAACTCAAGGAAGTAAATAGATTAAATAGCAGTAGTCTAAGATAAACCCAGCAATATCCAACAGTACAAGGTCTCAGATAAAAGAATATATACAACTTATAACTGCAAATAAAGTCTAACTAAGACATGTCTCAAAACTGCATAAAGTAAGATAAGCCTAACTAGTCTAGTCTAGGCAATCGGGGTGATCTCCTCAGCTAAAGCTGGGTCCTCCTGAGGGTCCAGCTCGCAGGTGTCATCTAAGGCTGCCCCGTAGTAAGTATCCAGGCAAGCCTCCTCCTCGTCCTCTGTAATATTTTCAACAGGTCCAGTCAGGACAGGAGCGAGCACAGTACATCTCAACAATTCATAGCAGGTTAGAAAATATAAACATGCAGTAGAGTAAGATACAGGAAACTGAAAGGCAATACATGATGAAAAAGAGAGAACTGTATGTAAATAGCTACTATATATAGAGAACTAATAGTGGTTAGTGAAGCAGAGTACAAGATAGCACATGTGAATAGGACAGATTTGCACATGATCTACACTAAAGAGTTTGCACATGATCTATACTATAATGGAATTGTTCACATGACTACTAGCACTCCCCCGTTTTCCCCAATCAATACACAAGGATCTAAACAAGTTATATTATTGTACATGATATCACATGGGGCCCTTAAAAGGGTGCACATGATAGTATACATGAAGGCTCTGTGAACATGAGAGTACAAGATTCACAAGAGTATACATGTATAATGAAAGCGCAGGAGTACATGATGAAAGTGAAACACACATGACACAATGTACCCGATGCTCCCGAGGGGGATAACATCGCATGAAGAGATCCATATAGTACTAATCCGTGATAATGTCGTGACAGTATCAAGTATAGTAATCTAAAGCAGGAATATAATTCTAAGCAGGATATGAAATGATCAGAGAATGTACTCGCCTGTATCTGAGTATCCAATATGAAACGTACTGTCCAAGGAGTGGTGTCTGGCTCCTAATCAGAACAGCACAAGTCACAACAAGTCCAGAATAGTAAAATAGAGTCCTACTATGCATTCTACATGATTCTAGGTCAATCTAGGCCAAAGTCAACTCTTGGTCAACTCTGGTCAACCCTAGAGTCAAACTAGGTCAACCAAGTCTAAATTAGGCCCAACTAATCTACCTTAGTCTGATCAAGCCTAGTTTAGCACTCCTACACATTCACTAGGTCAACTGACATCATACTTACACAATTATCTAGCACAAGGATCTATGCATCCTATATATACATTATCTACCTATATGATATCTATACACAAAAAGATATTCACAAACTATAACCCACAATACATTAATAACTTATATATACACCAAAACTTTACATTACCTATATATAGATACCTATATTAGAGTAGCATTACATATACACTCTTCAAAAGTAAATAGGATAGGCATGTAAGGAAACATAGGTAACTGTGTGTGGGTGTGTGCAACTTGTGACAGGAATTAGAATAGGTGGCATATGATTGTGCTTGCATATGAAATTGTGTGTGTCCACATAAAAATTCTCAGATTTAATAAAACAGTGTATGTGTGGTGAGTGAAGGTGAGGGTGTATGATGTGTACATATGAAGGCAAGGTGTGTGTATGGGGGAGTCCATTTCTGGACAGTACAGAAATTTAGAACACAAAAATCAGTTAATCACATGGCAACTATCAATACACCTTATTAATTTCAGTTTCCAGTCATGGGACTCATTCCCAGGTTTTACAAATACAGTCATCAGCTATTGGTTCAAATGAAACACCAAAATAGTTCCAAATAGTTTATTAATCTCAGGTTAAAAACTGAGATTCAAACTCAGGAAATTCCTGAACAAAGGTTCAGTTCAGTCCCCTCCCAAGCCATATTACTAAACAATTGATCACCAAAACACCCAACCCCATTCTCAGTTAAGAAGGAAAGGAAAGAGGAAATCGATTCATTGTTTCCCCCCCTTCAAACTCAGTTTTCAAGTATAACCCAAAAAACCACAAATTTTTTATCTAGAAGCTCAGTTGACTTAAAACAATTTAAAACTTGAAACCATAACATAATGTATATCATTCAAAACCTTATCAAGAATCAAAACTGGACTGAAAAAGAAAAATCACACACACAGGAAAAGCATTAAGGGGGCAGTCCATACACAGGTTTTCAAATTCAAGAAAACTCAGTTCAAGAAATTCACAGGTTAAGAAGAAAAGCAAAGGAAATCAACTCAATGTCCCCTTCCTCAATCTCAGTTTTTGAAGAAAACCCAAAATGACAGATTCAACCCCATCAATTAAAATCCAAAAGCTCACCAATCAACACAAAAATTGAACTATAGTTAGACAACAAATAGGAGAACAAGTCTAGAAACTAAAACCCAACATTTTAATAGTGATTTAAAGGGTTTAACAGTTGACAGGTTCAAGTTTACAAAACTGGAAACACAAGAACTGATACATGAGTTCAACATCTGCCAATGGATTAAAACCTAATGAAACGTAACAAAAATTTAATTTAAAGAGTAGGTAATGCATACACACAACATAAAGGTGTCCCCCATCCTATTCGTGTCCAACAGGATGGACACAACGTGTCCAGGCAACCAGGATACAAAATTAGTGCACAGTGAGGTATCCCTCGTGTACGTGTGCACGCGTGTCGTACACACGACACAGCACGTGGTAGGCCACGTGCTCGTGCACCTGAATACCCCTATCCTAGGGCTAGGTCTAGGTTGACCTGCCCTGAGTCCTCGTGTCCGCGTGTCCAACTTAAACACGTGTATCAGAACTCAAACACTCGTCTGCACAGACTGTGAGCAAAACTCGTACGGTATCTCGTGTTCCCCCGACACGACACGAGAGGTCGTGCCACTTGGGGAGTGTCGTGACAGACACTGCCCCAATGTGTGTGTCGAAAATCTCGTGTCCAAGTGTCGTGTCCAGGGAGAACTTGTCCCCGAGTAGCAGGGAATCCCTGTAGCACGCGCGCGAGCGTGTGCACGCATGTGTCCAGGTCGTAAAACCGACACGAAATGACACGACACTAACACACAAGGACAGGGATCAACAAACAAGATCTAAACTAACATTCCTATTTAAAAACATTGAATAAATACGATCGAAATGCCCTTTGAGGCATTTCGTCGAACACCTAGTCCTAGTTCTGATACGTGTCCAGAATGGACACGAAACCTCCGATACCCGACACGAAAACTACCCAGACCTTAGGGGGACCCTTAGGGCTTCCTATACATGAAGACTAAATGAAAATCTATGGAGATTTGAAGGAGTTACCTCTCAATGAACCTTCAATGGAAAAATATCCTTTCTAGCTCCTTGCTTGGTATCCAAATCAACACACAACAACTCCAAACTGAACCAAATTATCCATAACAGCAAGAAAAACAGTATTAGAATCTAATACAACTAATTTGGGAAATTTAGGACCTATAATAGATTTATCATGAATTTATTTAGGTAAGAACTCACCTCTTTCCTTAGAACTTTTAGATGAACCCTAAAAGAGGCTAGCCCTAAAATCTAGGAGGGACTTTATAGTTGGGGAATCCCTAGGTTAAACCTAGTTTGCCGGCCAAGTTGGGTTTGGGTGGGGTTTGAGCTAGGTTAGCTAGTCCTATCAAGTTTAGTCACAAAATGACTTGTGAAACCACAAGCCATTTATCAAAACACTTGATTCCTAAATTCCTAATTAAATTTCTAATGAATCAAAAACTACAAACTTAAGTCATAATAGGTTAGCCTAGAGTCACTTGACCTAACCATGCCCAACTAACTAGGGTTAGCTCCTAGGTTGGTCTACAAGGGTCAAAACTAGTCAAAAATCAAACTGGTCCAAATAAATCCAAAATAATTCCTAAAAATTCCCATAAATTCTAATTAATACAAATAATTTTAAATTACCCCAAAAATGACAAATGTACCCTTAAACTAGAATTGTGGTAGTGACAGACATGCTCTTTCTCCCTCTAGATAATTTCTATGAGGGTCGACATGGTCATATCCATGCCTCATTCGTATAATCGGTCCACGAACCGAGTCTTCAGGTCTTCAAATGACGAGATACAATCGTCCGAAAGACTACAGAACCACTCATTGGCAACCCCCTGTAGGGCTTCTATGAATATATTGGACATGAGGGCGTCATCCATTGGTAGGTGCCCCATTACTGAGGCAAAGTACCTCAAGTATTATCGAGGAGACCCCTTTCCTTCATAAGGAGTAAGCGTCTACGGATTGTATTTGGAAGGATAGACGATGTTGTCCCATTCGGCAGGGTATAGCTGTCGAATCCCTATCTTCCGGATCGTTGCTTGTTTCTTCTCGGCATTATGACGAGCGTACAGCTCCTTGATGGCCTGCTGTATCTCGGCCAGTAATATAGAGCCTGTAGTCGATGGAGTAGACGAGGATGGTCTTGCATGATTGGCAGTAGGCAGCCTGCTGTATTCGCTATTGGTTGGCGGATCACGTGCAGGTGTAGAGGCAGCGGGGGTCATGCTACTCTTGAGGTCGATTATGATCGAGGATAGGTTCTTTATGGTGTCCGTCAGCGTATCTAACTTCATCTCAAGGACTTCGATATGTATAAGAGCTTCGTTGTTGTCTTCCTCATTTCCATCGGCCATGAACATAGACCGACTGTAAGGGTGACTCGAGGGAACCATGGATCCTTTACTTTCTGGCTCAGACGCCTGACGCTGTCCTTAGGATATACCATAAGATTGTGATCTTCTTTGGACTCAGTATGGTTGCTACCCCCAGTCTCGTGTCACGACCCACACCCTGAAGAGGGGTACGAGCACGTGGTTACGTCCAGCCTACGCCGCAGAATCGGCGGTAGAACGCTGTATATAGGGTCTGTAAATACTACGACTAAACAGATAAATGTACCTGTACAGTATATACACTCCAAACGGAGGAACAAAGCAATACTGTCTCAATCACATAAATCAAAACTAAGGTAGAAAAACATAGAAAAGAGATATGATAGAATAAGCAAGAAACGAGTCCAGAAATATCCACAAGTCACAGCTAACACAAAATCCAGAGTCTCAGAATAATAATAAGTATAAAGATACTACAACAGAAATGAACTAGCTGGCTCGCAGGCCAGGTAAACCTAACTAACTAGGCTACTCCGGGTGGGTGAAGTCTAGAGGCTCTACCACTAAGCCCCTGTCTAGGTCAAGTCCATCAGACTCTATCCCGTAGTAAGTCGGGCAATCATCCTCTAAATCATCTGTAAAATTTTGTCAACGGTATCATGTCAGGAAAATGAGCAAGTACAAATACCAATAGCAGTTCCATATGAATTGAGAAATACTATAAGAGACAGTAATAATGAAATACAAGACAAAGATATTGGCGACTTGGGAACCATTTGAAAGCCGAGTTACAACCCTTAAACCAAACAAGGACCGGGGTTGTAACCCTTCTTTCAAACAGAACTTAGTCCCATAACCAAGGTACAGTATAAAAGACAGATAGAGCATATAAGAATGAATCATAGCATGGTGAAAGCACAGTAAGTAAAGCTAAAACTGGAATATAAGACATGACAAATAAAGTAAAAAGGTGTTTTGAATTATTAGAGCGATATGTGATCGGCTAGGTAAGCAAGAGCTGGTTATCCACTTGGCCCGGCAATCTGCGGTGTACTCAACGGAGAATCATGCCGTCCAACCTGGATAACTGGTAAGGGGGTATCTGCAACACCCTACGTGAGGCGAGGGTGATGCTAGCAATGTATAGTTACAGGAAGGCTTGATCACATAACCCCTAATAATTCCCCCATCCCCGAATAGTAAAAATGGATCCGGTCATAGCATGTCATGACACGGGATTCCCTAAGAGGGGAGCAAGTCCTCTTCCGGAATCGGCGTCAATACAAGTACAAGAATCAAGACCAAGCAAGTACCAGTATCCCAAGAAACCCAGGAATGACATCTTATGACCGAAATCCGATAATACTAGTCCGTGAACTATCGTGTCGAGAATCTAGTAAGACACTACGACTGAATCGGATATAGTAGATATCAAGACAATAAAAACTATTAGTGAATGTACTCGCCTGTGGTCCTGAGCTGATAGAGTGAACAGACGCTCAGAGCGATCACAGACCTAAGATAAGATACTATGAGTCAGACAGGACTAAATACTGAAAAAGAAACTAATACAAGTCATGAATGCAAGTCTAAGTCAAAACTAGGTCAATCTGAGTCATACTAGGCCATACTAGTTCATACTAGGTCATACTAGGTCACTGGGAGTCATTCCAAGTCAAACTAGGTCAATCGGGATCAACGGTTGACTTACAGTTGACTTTTAGTCAAAAAGTCAACTCTGGTCAACCCCGGTTAACTCTGGTCAACTCTAGGTCAAACTAGTCTAATGTTGACCAACTGTTGACTTTCAGTCAACTGGTCAACTCTGGGTTGGTTTCGGTCAAATCGGGTCGCTTTAAGGCTAAGTTTGACTCTCGGTTGACTTTTGTTGACTTTTGGTCAAAAAGGTCAACCGACGTCAAAACTAGTCTTTGAGTACCATATTTGATCATTACCAACCACGGGAATCAAGTTCTAACTCTATCTTAGGCTTCTAACACAAGTATCCTATTTCTAGGCCATGTTAGGATACGGGGTATAGGTTTACCCTATTACCTATCCTATGTCATGAATTTACCCTTTTCTATACCACTCTCACCCCACCACTCATACACAACACTCACAAGACACCTCTCCCTCTCATAGACTTCTCTATAAGTTTCCTAATAGGTTTAGACACTAGGCTAACCTATAGGCATCAACTACAATACTAGGCTTCCTTACACACAATATCTCACATATATACACACACACACATTGGAAATTATGGGCTGATTTGGAAGGCAATAATGGACAGATTTTTGGTGTTCAAGGACTGATTTTGATAGTGGCACTTGGACAGCCATTTAGGCTCATACATGGGCTGATTTGGAAGGTGAAAGGGGCTGTTTTGAGGGACAACAAGGACTGATTTGTGGCTGATAATATATGGGCTGATTTGGAGGATATGGGGCTGCCAACATGGTGGTTAAGGGGGCTATTTTGCCCTGCTATTACTGCTGTTTGCAGTGCAGGTTTCCCCCCCATTGCACTCTCAAACACCCACTCAAATCCTCCTCTCAAGTCTCACAACAATCACTCATTCCCTCTACCACTCTCTCTACTCTCTATCCCACATATAACCAAACACAACACTCACTCTAACATAGACACACACATTGCAAATCCCAACCTGGCCGAACCTGGCAGCTCCTTCCCCACACCAACACATCACACACAACCACATAAATATATATATCCCAATATAAACCACATAAATATATATCACTATATATATATATCTATATATATATTAGAATGATATAAACTAATAGGTATGCAACCATATGTATAAACCCACACTCATGGCCTCTCATGGCCGAACCTAGCTGTCCATTTGGACACCAAAACCACACACACACATCACAATATTCACCATATATATATATATATATATATATATATATATATATATATATATATATATATATATATATATATTTTATATATATATATATATATATATATATATATATATATATATATATATATATATATATATATATATATATATATAATGATATATATATAACTATATATATATAAATACATATAGGAATGAATATGATACATATAGATACATGGAAAAACTCATTCTAAAACATGTCAAAATCTGGAATATTAATGAGAACAACCCAAAAACAATATTACAACAATATTCATGTGTCCAAAAGAGGGTTTTTCCTATTGGGACACAATCCTACATGTGGACACCCCTAGAAATATCTAAAGGACACAAAAATGGTCTCTAATGGGGGCACCACCATGGGAATCATTCCTAATAGATTCCTAACCAATCTACATGAGAAGAGAAATAGATTTAGAGAAGAAATTACCAAGTTTGGAGAAGAAATCAATGGTGAGCTTCAAAACTGGATGGAGCCTTTGGAGAAGAAGAAGAAAAAGTGGATGAGAATGAAATGGAATTGGTTTTCTCTCTCCTCCCCATCCCCTCATGATGTGGCCGGCCAAAGCAAGGGTTTTGTCCTATTTGGGAAATTACAAGTTTGCCCTCCAATGGTTAAAATAGCTAAAAAATAGGAAAGGGTTAAACCGGGGGTAGTTTAGTCAAACCGAAACCACTAATCTCTAACTAAATATTAACTAAAATAATTAGTCTAGTCTCTAACCAAAATATCTAACAAGTGGGCCATGTCTAACTAGTGTGTGGGCCCGCTAAGGTCAAAATACCCCGGGTCCCCGAAACAAGTTAAAACAAGTCGGAATGAATTAAAATTCGAACCCGATTCAAATAACCCCAAAATAATAAAAATAATAAATAAATAATTTCAAAATAATTTTTAAAGTGGAAAATTACCAAAATACCCCTGTTTGTGAAAACTGGGGGTGACATCTGGTGACTGGCTGCACCAATGCAGACATTCGTGTCGTATTACACCTCCTCAGATTGGAACACAGGGTTGTCGTGCATGGTAGGAGGCTGGCTACCCCTAGTTTTTGACAAGGCACCCAATACATCTCTGGAATGAGTGCTTTGGAATACACCTGCAATGGGTACCTTAGCTTTACTGCTCTCTGACCTCCTCATTGGTTTAGCAACCGATATGGAAGAATTCTGGGAGGGCTTCTTGAAAGCTTTGGAACCCTGCACTGCGTAGCATGTGACGATGCAGGGTTCATCTTCTCTATGGCTCACCGACCACCTGTTATGCCTCTGGCATGGGGTTGGCATGGAGTAGAGTCTCTAGAAGACGGAATGCCTGCTCGACGATGGTGCAGCCGTCTGCTGACAACAACAGTTGATGGTAATCTATGTACAAGAGTGCCTTGATTTAGGTGTTGACACAAAGTCACAGTCAACCAAATATCGATAACATTGACTAAATAATACTTGTAATAATTCAATACGACACACGACGTCTACATCTAGCTCAAGTAAGACGACAGTTCAGTCTTTGCAAATCAGTTATATATGAGTCTGTATTTTATACCCTTATTGAGTCTAGACTGTTGTAAACTGTGTCATGCTGAGCTCTTGAGACTTGACCAAAAGCCTACCCAAAAATCCATAAACTCCATCATCCAGAAATAAGCCTATTGGTCCCTTAGAACCATTCTGTGCTCTGGAGACAGAGTTCGGGCTGAACTCTGCCTCCACACAGAGTTCGGACCGAACTCTGTCCCCTAAAAATCAGCAACCTAAATTTTAGGGTTTGTTGGTTGCAAGTTGTCCAACGGCCAAATATTTGAAATTTTTTACCCAAATTCTGGCCGAATTCTGCCTACAAAAATCCTATAAAAAGGCCAAGAATTCTCTCATTTCAAACCATCCAATCTTCTTGTAACTCCACTTTCCAGTTTTTTTTTAAATAAATATAAATTCAATTTCTATAAAATTGTATACTTGTTATTACTAGTTTCAATAATAAATTAGTTTCAGTTTATAATTTGGAAATATTTTGGAGGGAATTAATTCTGGGCAACTTTTCAAATTGGGAAGTTGTTGTAACAACTTTTTAGTTGTTTTCCTTATTTTAAATATATTTCTAAACTGTTTTTATATATTTTATGTAAATATGAAAAGGTAAGGGGTCTTTTTAGAAATTTCTATTTAAATAAAGGGCCGGGTTGTAATATTTGAAAAGGGGGAGGGCTCGTTTATAAATATTTTTGGGCGGAGGGGTCATTTTGCAAATAGGTTATTTCAAAGGGGGTTCCTTGCAAAATCTCCTTTCCTTTCTTTTAAAACCCGAGCTGAAGAGAGAGAGAGAGTGAGATCATTCATTTATATTTTTTCCTCTGCTATTCTTCTCGTCCCCAATTCCTTCTGATCCAAACCCTAATCGGCGACGAGCGGCTACTTCGAGCGGCGATTTCCGGTGACAACGACGACGGTCGTTCCTTCCGACAGTGGCACTCATCTCCTCCTTGGCGGACGTCGAGTCGTCCATCCTCTCCGATGACGGCACAGTTCACTTCTTCGACCGACGACTTCATCTCTCCGGCTTCGACTCCGACGGCGACGAGGATGACGGCGAGGCCGGCGACCCGTCCACCGAGCAACACCTAGGCGAGCTTCATTTCCCCGCCGGTCCATCACCGACAGCTCGTGGTGGCCTTTCCAGCCACTGATCCTTCCCCGGCAGTGAAGAGGTTGCGTGCGGCGACGGGTTTTCCCCCTCCGGTGGCGACATCTCAATTTCTCTTGATCTCCTCGACGACAGTCCTCTGTGTGCTCGAATTTCCGATGAGCTTCCGATTTCCCCTCTGTTTTCCTTTCCGATCAATTGTTCATCCTTTGGTTAATTTCCAGATCGAGGTTGATCGATCTGTTCTCCTATCGCTGTGTGATCGCCGACGAGTCCTAGCAGTCAACACCGTTCCTTGGGAGTCGATCGAATCCACACTTCTTCGTTGGAACTGAACAGATCTGGATCGGTAAGCTTCGATCCATCTACCTTAGTTTTTTTTAAGTCTTCAATCGTCTGACCGATCGATCCGTTCTCAATTCTTCTGATACGTGTTTGTGTTCTGATTTAGAGTCGTTCGACATCAACGATTGATAATTGCTAAACCAGTTGTTCGTGGGGAACCTTCGAAGAGTGACGTTATTTGATCGAATTTGGTTCGTGTCCTGAGCGAGGGCGTGTCGGATTTTGGAATTCTGGTCACTCTTCTTATCAGGTAAAATTCTACTTTCTGCTTCCTAATCTATATCGTTTAGGTATGATTGTAATCCTTGTTTTGTGTTCGTTTTTATTGTGGGTGTGTGTTGCTTCGTGTCTGGGTTGATGTGGATTGTGTCCGAGTCTGGCGTAGAGTTGCCGTGTTTGTATCCAAGTTGGGATCGAGATATTTAGTTTGTGTTTCTGTTGGATCGTGTTCGGGTGGGAGTCCGAGACCTTCTCGTGTTCAAGCCGTTCGTGTGTCCAGAGGTGTAGCCGTATTCGTGTCCAAGTATATGAATACGTGTCTGGCCACGCTTCTTCCCATTCTGTGTTTTCGAGTGCTGGGTTGAAGGGATTCTTCCGCGTTGAACTGCTGGGATTGATTTCTATTATTATTACTATTTATATTCAATGGGGTTGTATAATTATTTCATTTGATTTTCTTTTCAATTGTTTGTATAATTTAGTTTGTAGTTGGGGTTTGTTTGAATATATAAATTCTTGGATATGTTGTGTTCTACTTCTCATAAATGTTGTGCTCCTAATCCCGAGTTCTCGGCTTAGAGTAAGTCAGTAACATGGGGTTGGCTTTTGTGTGTATGGTTGGTAGCTGAGTGTTGGCAAATATGGGCTGAGAAGTGGTTGCACCTTAAGGTTTGGGTTTGCTGAGTATGAATAGAAGGGTTGGACTTGAGTTGAATATTTAAAAACTGTTTTTAGAAGGCCAGTTATAAGTTTCAACAGAGTTTGGAAGATTGGTTACTTACAAGTGTTAATATTTTGAGTTTGAATCTCTTATATAAATGAAGTTCTATTAAGTCTATATTCCTGTATAATAATATTCCTAGCAAATTTTATACCAATATCTATTTTTAGTTATCAAACCATTTTAGTCCCTAAATAATTTATGGCACTAAATTAATGGTCATGAAAATGAACTTTTTCCTAATTATTAGTTGAATAATAGTTTTTTTTAAGAATTAGTGGTAAGGGAGAATAATTACTGAGTAGTTGATAATTGGGTTTAACCAAATATTATAAAGTAGAAAACCAATTTAGAGATTATGTTTAGTTCATAACCAACTTGTACAAATTATAAATACAGGAAGACATCCAGTTCCTGATTACCAGTACTTTTCGGAGCCAGGCAAGTACTTTTCTATGGTTTTGTACATTTATATTCTTGTACCCTTTCTTGTGACACGTCATGGCACGATATTCATGTACTCCTGTACTCCTGTACTCTTGTTCTTGTACTTATTAGTGTCGGGTGGGGAAATACACTAGCCATGTGACCAATCCCGGTTACTATATATTCCTGTACCTAGCTTAGGCCTCGTATTGTGCACGCGGGTCCTAAGTCGTACCATATTTATGTACTCCTGTGCATGCTCCTGTACTTACCCCAGCCGGTCACATGGACTAGATGTATTTCGATATTGTGCACTTGTCATGTCTGGTACTTCAGGATTATAGTTTCATTCCTGTACTTTACATGTTCCTGTACTTTACATTCATGTACTATAGTTCCTGTACTTATTTTCCTGTACTACTTTCCTGTACTTTCATGTTCATTCCTGTATTTCATTTTCCTGTACTCCTGTACCCTGTTCATATCATGTTCATGTTTCATTACCTAGAACTGTACTTTGCTCCGCTCCTGAATAGGATATGTTGCAGGTATGCTTGCAGGACATTGATCTACTCTATGGGCCAGAGCCCAGGATTTAGCTGAGCAGGATGAGGCTTAGCTTGAGGCTTCAGGTTTAGATTACTTAGCTTTACTTTTAGATATTGACTCTAGAGTTCATAGCACTTTTCATTCTTGATTCTGGTACATTATGATATCTAGATTTGTGGATTATGGTGATCTTTCTGGGATACGTTATAGATGCTGTGATTATATACTTTCATGTTTATCTGGTTAATTTTTCCTAGTTTGGTACAGCTTACTTCATTGTGTCTAACAATGAAGGCTGGGCGTGTCCGACTCATGTCCGATTATTCGGGAGCGGGTCGTGACATGTTTTTAGTGGTGGCCCATGCAGGTCCATCCTAATGGTACCTAGGACTTAGAGTACTATTGGGGGACTTGATTTACACTAGGGAAACTTGATCACAGCATAGGAAAATCGAAAATAAGGGTATATCAGGTATATCAGGTGTATCAGGTATTTTGATATTCTATAAATACTTGTTGTATGTAGGTCTAGGTTATTTTAACAGTTTTCTGTTTTACAGATAGTTCAAAAGCATGCGACACCAGAACTGTCAATTCACCTGTACTTGACGTTTCCGAGCTTCCACCACCTTCTAACACTCTACTATCCCCATGGGTAGTACGTAATTGACGGAGACATCTGAAGAGTCCATTGACAACCAGAGGAAGCAAGCCATCCTTTCCAAGTCAGACTTGTGGATACACTCTCCGAGCCAGGAAGGACTTCTGATTTCCAGACTCTCAGACACTTGGATTTTTTCGACACCGAGCGCGTATCTTGCACCAAGGAGCAGATCGAGAACCTGGAGTTACCACTGAAGATCATCCAAGTTTCTGAGGACCCGACTTCTCTGAAGATTAGAGCCACCAACCAGGAGATCAAGAATGTAGCGCAAACAATAAAACGAGACAGAAAGTTGAAGCTCATGAAGGATGTGAAGACTTACGACGGGGATGACAACTACCGTGGATCCACAAAGCGTCATCAGACTCAGACAGTGTTTCTTCAATCGCATCATCAGATTCAGACAATGATAAATTGTGCTTTCTGCCGCCGCTCAAGACACCACTACGAAGAGTGCCACAAAAGACGAAAGCTATGCTTGTACTGCTGATCACGCTGCCCAAGGACGAACGCGAGAAGCACCATGATTACAGCGGGTGGACCCACCTCTCCAGATTCAGCAATCATATGAAGCACTACCGTAAAGATCAACCTATGTCAGGACAATTGAAGAAGTTGAAGTGATTCCAGTCCCAAAAAAACTCTGAAGATAGACTGAAGACAGAAGATTTCTTTTGCATGGTTGGGAAAACCATGTATCTTGATTAACAATCCAGTCTTCCCTTAAATTCCTCCTAACACATTGATCATTTCTTGAAACTTCTTGTTTCTATTTTGGAACCTTGATTGATGTTCAAAACTTATTTCAAGATATTGTTTCATATTCGACAAACTTGTTTCAGACCCACAATTCGATATTGTTTGAAATCCATTATTCGATATCGTTTGTAATTCATTCATGACCTTGTTTCCTAGTGATGGCTCTTATTTGTAAATTTTGTTCATTTATCAAACTTCGTGTTAATGGATACTTAATCGTTTCTCAAGATTTTATTTCGAAATCCTGTTCCTTATTCAGAACTTGTTTAAAGCTCCGTCCTATGCAGACATTATTGCAAATACCTTTGAGGGTTTTGAAGATTTCGTTTTCTATTCGAGACTTGTTTTCTCATTCATGACTTTGATTTTCTAGTCGAGAGTTGTTGTCCACTACTTTGTTTCGATCTTGCTTCCTACTCGTTTCAGTTTTCTATTCGAGGCTTTATTGAAATTTGGTTTTCTAATCGTGATTTTGAGATCCTGTTTCCTATACGGAACCTCGTTTTCCTTCGAGATTTTGCCTCCTATTCAAGAATTTGTTTTGTTCACGACCTTATTTTGACCTCGTTTCCTATTTGAGATTTCGCTTGTTCATACTCACCATTCAATGCTTGTTCCCTATTCTCTACTTGATACCCTATTTCTCCTCACTAGTCATGACCTTGCTTCTTGTTCGAGAATTACTTTCTATCTACAATTTTGTTGATATTTTAGTTCTAATGAGACTTTGTATACTATTGGAGATTTCATTTCCCCTTTCGGGATCTGTTCGAGATTTTGTCGTTACTTGAGATTTTGTTGAACTTCGTTTCCAATGCGCGATTTAATTCTTATTTTGCGACATTGTCTTATATTTGATGCCTTGCTACTATTCATCCTTCGAGACTCTGTTATTTCTTCGGAATAATGTTCTATATATAGAATCTTGTTACCATCCCAGATATCAGTTGATAGTCTGTCATAATTTAAAACTTCGCCCTGTCTGTAATTTTAAATCTCCATGGCTGCCCTTTTTATTCACTGATTGGATTCCTTGTAGTCTCTTAGTACCTAATAAAATCCTTGTATTCTAACAGTCAGGTAACTTCACATTTCCGTGACTTGGACTAATGAAACTCATTTTGAACTCCTTGGAACTCTTTTGAAATTCCTAGGGATAAAGTCGAAAGGCTATTCGATGACCTACCATGGCATGACAGTTGCGCGCTGCAGCCATTAGCTGGATTATGGAGACTGAAGGTTCACTGCAGCCAGTAGCGCACTGGCGAGACAGGAACTCTAAGTTGAAGTGATTTCAGACACCCATAGGTTTTCGAGTATTGTCAAGACTTGTCATATTCTTCATATCTTGATCTCTTGGGTTGTTTCGTCAATGATTGTTGGAAAATGGATAAGGTTGACAGATTATTCGGTGACATATTGTTATTTGAGTCACGGAGCCGAAAGTCTACTGCAGTCAGATACATACTGGCGGGGTAGGGATTCTAAGCAAAGTGATTTCAGATACCAACATGTTCTTGGATATTCTGGAGACTATATTTCCTTTTTATATGATTATTGGTTTTTGAGAATCACAGATCCTTACAAGTTCATTCTGATTGATACTGTATCTCCTGAGAATTGCGTACGTCTCCTCAATCAACCCTTGCTAAAATTTTCTTCTAACATTTTATCGTTAGATCATTGAATTCCTCAAAATTACATATTACCAAATTTTGATTCCATATTTCGTTGTGACTTGTCTAAACTCCGATCTAAAGTTATGTCTGTCTGACCATGATTTTCCTATCTTGTCCTAGTCCACTTGTGTTAAAATATCAATTTTGATCGTAGTTAATAGTTTGTCTTCATAATTTTACTCCTCTAAGTTGTAATTGAAATTCCTTCCACTTCGTGACTATTTGGTCCTCGATCTTTGTCAAGCGTGATATCCCAAACTTCTTGTGTATACTTGGACTCAAGGCTTAGAGCGTCATGGATCGACAAAAGCACTAGGCGGACAACAGCAGATGGTCACCGGAGTTAGCAGTTAGAAGCAGAGTGTTCCTGAAGAATCACGCCGACCAGAGGCACTATTCGTTTTGGCAGAGGCGGAAGGTTCAGTCCGAGATTCAGCGGGCCTTTCCAACGTAATGACGGGTATTGGCGAGGTGGCATATCGACTAGCGCTTCCAGACAGCTTGGCGGGAGTGCACGACGTTTTCACGTATTCCAGCTTTGATGCTACATTCCGGACCCGAGCCATGTGGTGGACTTTTCGGAGCTAGGGGTGGGCCCGAGCTTGACCTACGAGGAGCAGCCGGTAGAGATCTTGGACCGGAGAGTGAAACAGCTGCGGAACCAGACTATTCCTCTCGTACGCGTCATGTGGAGACACCACTCTCCGGGAGAGTCCACATAAGAGCGCGAGGACGAGATGCAGGAGCGCTATCCCACACTGTTTGATTGATTTGATTGTACCCTGTTTTGTAGATTTCTATTTTCAATAAATGACTGGTGTTTGGACCTTTGTGATTGCTGAGATTTTTGGGTCCTTTGAATTTCGAGGACGAAATTTTTTTTTAGGGGGGAAGATTTGTAACTCCACTTTCCAATTTTTTTTTTAAATAAATATAAATTCAATTTCTATAAAATTGTATACTTGTTATTACTAGTTTCAATAATAAATTAGTTTCAGTTTATAATTTGGAAATATTTTGGAGGGAATTAATTCTGGGCAACTTTTCAAATTGGGAAGTTGTTGTAACAACTTTTTAGTTGTTTTCCTTATTTTAAATATATTTCTAAACTGTTTTTATATATTTTATGTAAATATGAAAAGGCAAGGGGTCTTTTTAGAAATTTCTATTTAAATAAAGGGCCGGGTTGTAATATTTGAAAAGGGGGAGGGCTCGTTTATAAATATTTTTGGGCGGAGGGGTCATTTTGCAAATAGGTTATTTCAAAGGGGGTTCCTTGCAAAATCTCCTTTCCTTTCTTTTAAAAACCGAGCTGAAGAGAGAGAGAGAGAGTGAGATCATTCATTTATATTTTTTCCTCTGCTATTCTTCTCGTCCCCAATTCCTTCTGATCCAAACCCTAATCGGCGACGAGCGGCTACTTCGAGCGGCGATTTTCGGTGACAACGACGACGGTCGTTCCTTCCGACAGTGGCACTCATCTCCTCCTTGGCGGACGCCGAGTCGTCCATCCTCTCCGATGACGGCACAGTTCACTTCTTCGACCGACGACTTCATCTCTCCGGCTTCGACTCCGACGGCGACGAGGATGACGGCGAGGCCGGCGACCCGTCCACCGAGCAACACCTAGGCGAGCTTCATTTCCCCGCCGGTCCATCACCGACAGCTCGTGGTGGCCTTTCCAGCCACTGATCCTTCCCCGGCAGTGAAGAGGTTGCGTGCGGCGACGGGTTTTCCCCCTCCGGTGGCGACATCTCAATTTCTCTTGATCTCCTCGACAACAGTCCTCTGTGTGCTCGAATTTCCGGTGAGCTTCCGATTTCCCCTCTGTTTTCCTTTCCGATCAATTGTTCATCCTTTGGTTAATTTCCAGATCGAGGTTGATCGATCTGTTCTCCTATCGCTGTGTGATCGCCGACGAGTCCTAGCAGTCAACACCGTTCCTTGGGAGTCGATCGAATCCACACTTCTTCGTTGGAACTGAACAGATCTGGATCGGTAAGCTTCGATCCATCTACCTTAGTTTTTTTTAAGTCTTCAATCGTCTGACCGATCGATCCGTTCTCAATTCTTCTGATACGTGTTTGTGTTCTGATTTAGAGTCGTTCGACATCAACGGTTGATAATTGCTAAACCAGTTGTTCGTGGGGAACCTTCGAAGAGTGACATTATTTGATCGAATTTGGTTCGTGTCCTGAGCGAGGGCGTGTCGGATTTTGGAATTCTGGTCACTCATCTTATCAGGTAAAATTCTACTTTCTGCTTCCTAATCTATATCGTTTAGGTATGATTGTAATCCTTGTTTTGTGTTCGTTTTTATTGTGGGTGTGTGTTGCTTCGTGTCTGGGTTGATGTGGATTGTGTCCGAGTCTGGCGTGGAGTTGCCGTGTTCGTATCCAAGTTGGGATCGAGATCTTTAGTTTGTGTTTCTGTTGGATCGTGTTCGGGTGGGAGTCCGAGACCTTCTCGTGTTCAAGCCGTTCGTGTGTCCAGAGGTGTAGCCGTATTCGTGTCCAAGTATATGAATACGTGTCTGGCCACGCTTCTTCCCATTCTGTGTTTTCGAGTGCTGGGTTGAAGGGATTCTTCCGCGTTGAACTGCTGGGATTGATTTCTATTATTATTACTATTTACATTCAATGGGGTTGTATAATTATTTCATTTGATTTTCTTTTCAATTGTTTGTATAATTTAGTTTGTAGTTGGGGTTTGTTTGAATATATAAATTCTTGGATATGTTGTGTTCTACTTCTCATAAATGTTGTGCTCCTAATCCTGAGTTCTCGGCTTAGAGTAAGTCAGTAACATGGGGTTGGCTTTTGTGTGTATGGTTGGTGGCTGAGTGTTGGCAAATATGGGCTGAGAAGTGGTTGCACCTTAAGGTTTGGGTTTGCTGAGTATGAATAGAAGGGTTGGACTTGAGTTGAATATTTAAAAACTGTTTTTAGAAGGCCAGTTATAAGTTTCAACAGAGTTTGGAAGATTGGTTACTTACAAGTGTTAATATTTTGAGTTTGAATCTCTTATATAAATGAAGTTCTATTAAGTCTATATTCCTGTATAATAATATTCCTAGCAAATTTTATACCAATATCTATTTTTAGTTATCAAACCATTTTAGTCCCTAAATAATTTATGGCACTAAATTAATGGTCATGAAAATGAACTTTTTCCTAATTATTAGTTGAATAATAGTTTTTTTTAAGAATTAGTGGTAAGGGAGAATAATTACTGAGTAGTTGATAATTGGGTTTAACCAAATATTATAAAGTAGAAAACCAATTTAGAGATTATGTTTAGTTCATAACCAACTTGTACAAATTATAAATACAGGAAGACATCCAGTTCCTGATTACCAGTACTTTCCGGAGCCAGGCAAGTACTTTTCTATGGTTTTGTACATTTACATTCTTGTACCCTTTCTTGTGACACGTCATGGCACGATATTCATGTACTCCTGTACTCCTGTACTCTTGTTCTTGTACTTATTAGTGTCGGGTGGGGAAATACACTAGCCATGTGACCAATCCCGGTTACTATATATTCCTGTACCTAGCTTAGGCCTCGCATTGTGCACGCGGGTCCTAAGTCGTACCATATTCATGTACTCCTGTGCATGCTCCTGTACTTACCCCAGCCGGTCACATGGACTAGATGTATTTCGATATTGTGCACTTGTCATGTCTGGTACTTCAGGATTATAGTTTCATTCCTGTACTTTACATGTTCCTGTACTTTACATGTTCCTGTACTTTATATTCATGTACTATAGTTCCTGTACTTATTTTCCTGTACTACTTTCCTGTACTTTCATGTTCATTCCTGTATTTCATTTTCCTGTACTCCTGTACCCTGTTCATATCATGTTCATGTTTCATTACCTAGAACTGTACTTTGCTCCGCTCCTGAATAGGATATGTTGCAGGTATGCTTGCAGGACATTGATCTACTCTATGGGCCAGAGCCCAGGATTTAGCTGAGCAGGATGAGGCTTAGCTTGAGGCTTCAGGTTTAGATTACTTAGCTTTACTTTTAGATATTGACTCTAGAGTTCATAGCACTTTTCATTCTTGATTCTGGTACATTATGATATCTAGATTTGTGGATTATGGTGATCTTTCTGGGATACGTTATAGATGCTGTGATTATATACTTTCATGTTTATCTGGTTAATTTTCCCTAGTTTGGTACAGCTTACTTCATTGTGTCTAACAATGAAGGCTGGGCGTGTCCGACTCGTATTCGATTATTCGGGAGCGGGTCGTGACACTTCTCTTCTCTTCTCTCTTGAAGCTCATATAAGCCATACCCTTCCCATCTACTAGCCACAAGCATCCTAAGTCTCGAGTGCTCAGCGTCTCTCAGTTAGGAGTCTTGTGCAAGAGTTGAAGAAGTCGCTTGGAAAATTCTAAGCAATCGCCACTGCGATCCTTTGTAAGAAGTTGACGTGCTCTTCTGAAGAAAAGGCACGGGTTGTAAACTATTATTTCACAAATAGTGGATTTAATCCTGAGCTAGAGTTCTCAGGCCTGGACTAGTCCTCCACGAGGGAAACCAGGTTAAAATCGGCTGTGTTTACGTATGCTCTCTTCTTCTCACTTTAAATTCTGTATTTACTCTGATTAGTTTTGTTTGTGATAGAGTTGAATTTTTAATTGGATATTATATCTATAAACTCTATTCACCCTCCTCTAGAGTTGCCATCTGTTCTTCAATTGGTATCAGAGCTCTGTTCTCTTTATAAGGACTTACATCCTAGAGTTGATCCATGGCAACCACATAATCCTTGATTTCCAATCATGGTGAAGGACAGTCCACTCATAGGCCTCCTTTATTTAATGGAACTAACTACACGTATTGGAAAACAAGGATAAGTTTTTATCTCAAGTCTTTAGACTTTGACCTGTGGACTATCGTCCCTGACGGTTACAAAAAGCTCGCCAGAATAGTTGTCAATGGTGATCTCATTGAGAAATCACATGACAAATATTCTGACGACGAGAAGAAACATGCAAGTCTAGACGCGAGAGCTATTAATGCTTTATTCTGTACTATAGACAGGAATGAGTTCAACAGGGTATCCACATGCACCACATCCCACGAAGTATGGAAGCTTCTAGAAGTGACGCATGAAGGAACCACCCAAGTTAAGGAATAAAAAATAAGCCGTCTCACTCAAGAATACGAGGCTTTCAAGATGAAGCCAAACGAGACGATCACGTAAATGTTCACAAGATTCCTCGACATCATCAACCCCCTGTCTTCGCTTGGGAAGCAATATTCAAATCACGAGAAGATTCGCAAGCTACTTAGGGGGCTACCAAAAATTTGGAACCCTAAGGTGACAGCCATCATAGAAGGAAACGATCTCACAACCATGTCCATGGAGACCTTGATGGGAAAGCTAATGACTCATGAGCTTGACTTCAAGGACTTCGAAGAGCCTGCTCCCAAGGCTAAAGAGATCGCACTCAAAGCTCACCGACGGAGGGATGAACTCGAAGAGACGGATGACGACAACTCAGAAGACGATGATCAAGTCCTCATGGTTCACAACTTCAAGAAATTCCTTCGCTTCAACCGAAAAAAGAAGGAACCACAAGAAGATGAAGAAGAAGAGCCCACTTGCTACGGTTGCAAGAAGACGGGACATGTCCGAAAAGACTGTCCATTCTAAAAGAAAAGCAACCGCTATGAGAAGCCATACAAGAAGACCTCCTTAAAGAAATATGCCAACACAAGCATTTGGCATGAAAGCGAAGCTAGTGACTCCGAGGAAGAAAAGAACTCTCCTCAAGATACGGCTAATGTGTGCCTAATGGCAACATCCGACAAGGTATCAAACGAAACTCTTGACGACTTCACTTTTGATGAACTTGGCGATGCTTTCACCGATTTACTTAGTGACCATAAAAAGGTCATTGGTAAATACAAACAAGCCAAAGACAAAATCAAAAGTCATGAAGTTGAAATACAAAGACTTTCTCTATTACTTGATAATATTAGAGACACTACACCCACGGATGTCACTGATGAGGTATCTAAGCTCAAAATAAGCTTACATGATGCCGAGGCACGTATTGAGCAACAAACACAAGAAATCACAACACTCAACACGGAGCTTGCAGAAGAAAAGAATAGACACAAGATTACTACTACTAAGTTGCATGGTTTGAATGCTAAGATTACTAAATTGCAAGCTGTCTCTAAGAAACTAGAGACTAAATTAGGAAAACAGGTTGCTCAACCTCAAACCCAATCACATGAGACACACACTAAGCATGACACAACTCATACTAGTCAACCACGACACCCTCATGCTGCTCACAATCATGCTTACATGTACACACACTTTCATAAACCACATGCACGTAGAAATAATCATCATATGTCACATAAACATCATGCTACACATAGATACAATCATCATCATGTTGCACAAAGACACAATCAACATCACTCCACATATAGACAATCTCATCATGCCATGCCATATAGACAATCTCATCATGTCATGCCATATAGACATCATCATGCCAGGCCATATCAACAATATCACCATGCCACTCCACATAATCATCATCACCATGCTGAATCTACATATCATCAATATTCTGCTTATAGACATCATCAGCATGCTCCTAATGTAAATAGGAATGCTACATGCACCTATTGTGGTTTACATGGACACATTTCACCACAATGTAGAATTAGAAGATTAGTAGATAAAAGGATATATGCATGGTTTTCAAAAGCTAACTCTTCAGGACCCTCAAGAACTTGGGTACCAAAGGTCACATCTACTCTTGATATAGGTGGACCTTCCCTCCTCAACTAAGAGCAAGTGGATTCTCGATAGTGGATGCTCGCGACATATGACGCGAGACGCACATCTTTTCGCATCACTATCGATGAAGAGAGAAGGATATGTATCCTTCGGAAATAACCTAAAAGGTTATATTATAGGTAATGGTATTATTGGCTATCCTCCCTCTTCCGTAATAAAGGATGTCTGTCTAGTGACCGAGTTAAAGCATAACTTGCTCAGCATCAGCCATCTTGCTGACCATGGTTATGACATTAACTTTGGACAAAACAAATGCCTTATATATGATAGGTCAACAGGAGACATTGTTTTTGAAGGGATAAGAGAGGATAACATTTATATTTTCTATTTGTCTGGGAATACTAATAATACAGGTAGATGCCTATATGCTCATAAAGATGAACGACTGCTATGGCACCAGCGTCTTGGTCATGCCAATATGGATACCATATCCAGGCTATCGACCAAGAAGCTAGTTAGAGGCTTGCCCGATATCACATTGAAAAAAGATACCGTATGTGCCGAATTATATGCAGACCGAGTTTGAGATGAGCATGATGGGAGAGCTCAACTACTTTCTTGGGCTGCAAGTTAAACAAATGTCAAATGAAACCTTCATCTGTCAGTCAAAGTATACAAAGGACATGCTGAAGAAATTCAACCTTGATAACGTCAAACCAATCAGCACTCCTATGGCTACTTCAACCAAGCTTGAACCAGATGACAGCGGCAAACCCGTAGATCAACGTAAGTATCGAGGTATGATAGGTAGTCTACTATATCTTACTGCTAGTCGCCCTGATATAATGTTTAGCGTTTGCCTGTGTGCTAGATATCAAGCAAATTCAAAGGAATCACATATGACCGCAGTTAAGCGTATCTTTAGATACCTTAAGGGTACATTTATAGTGGGCCTATGGTATCCCAAGTCAACATTATTTGACCTCATTGGTTACTCTGATGCTGATTTTGCTGGATACAAGGTCGACCGTAAAAGTACAAGCGGTACATGTCATTTATTAGGAAAGGCTTTAGTCTCTTGGTTTAGCAAGAAGCAGAATTCTGTCGCACTATCCACAACAGAAGCTGAATACATAGCAGCTGGGCGTTGTTGTGCACAAATTCTGTGGATGAAGCAAACCCTTGAATACTATAATTTATCTTTCATGCATATTCCAATATTTTATGACAATACTAGTGCTATAAACTTGACTAAGAACCCTATTTGTCACTCACGCACAAAGCACATTGAAATTCGACACCACTTTTTGCGTGATCATCAGCAAAATGGTACGATTAACTTAGAATTTATTGACACTGATCATCAGTTAGCTGATTTCTTCACAAAGCCATTATCCGAAGAGCGCTTCAATTTCCTTTGTCGTGAACTTAGAATTTTAGATGAAGCCGTCATAAATTAAAATACACCTGCGTAAATATCGATTATATTGTGATCCTCTTATGATGAACTTGCTATGAGTATAAGCCGAAAGGGCCCTTCTGACAACAAGGCGTAAAAGCCTAAGCGACACGGTGCACTAGTCCTCAGGACTACCGCTAGCTGGGATCCGGCCCCTGCAGCTAACCCATGGCAAATTCAAAATATTGAATTATGATATAACTCCTTGTTTATTATACGGTACATTTTGATTTATCACCTGCTGACATGCTATTTTTTAATTTCATATTGCTATCCTTCTACTTCTGCTATCTGGTTTATTGAATCTCTTAATCATTTATCTTTATAACTTATATTGGTTTCCCATACTTAACCAATATTTCATCCTTTCAGCCTGATTTCAGTTCTGGGACAAGGACCTAGAATTCGGGCCGAACTCTGCCCTTATCAGAGTTCGGGCCGAGTTCGGCCTCCATGTTCCAGAATCGGGGACAGTTCCAGCCGTTGATCACAACTTGATCCAATGGTCCTGATTCACTCCGACCAAGAGAAACCCTTCCCTTATATTCGATTTCTCTTCCCCCTCCTTCTTTCTTACCACCTTTTCCACTTCTCCTCCACTATTCTTTCAAAACCCTAACCCTAATTTCTTCTCTATAGTGCTCCATTCTTTCCCAAACTCAAGGAGAAAGGCTATTTTCTAATTCTCTTTCACTGTTCATCATTCATTTGAGGTATAATTTACTCTTCTTTTCTATCTCAATTTTCTCTACTTTGTGCTATGGCTCCTCGCTTGCTCAACCGTGGGAAGAGAATTCGGATCGAGGGAGCATCCTCGTCGAATGCTCCTCCTTCCGTTGAGCAACCCATTGAACAACAACAACCACCTCATCCGTTGTTCAACCCTTCACGTCCACGTGATCCAAATACTTATGAAGACTGACTTTTTATATCACTAGACGCATCCAATGAATGGTTTAGTGATTTTCGGACACGTCCGGTGTTTGCGGGACACCCCATAAACTTCACAATTTTTTCTCAATATGAATCTATGTTTCATGATCTTTGCCTTGATGAGCTAGTTGCTACGAATTTCGTCATCTATCGTAGCGCTATACAAATGTTTTACTGCAACTTAACTCATGATGACACTCACATTTATTCCCGAGTTGCGGGCATTGATATCGCCTTTGCTGATTCTGATTTGGCCGAGTATCTTGAACTTCAAGAACTCGATACTTGGGATAAGCTTGTTGAAGCTCGATTATTCTACTTTATAGATGGAACTTCCCTTGAGAGCTTCAAGGCAGATTTATGTGCCCCAAACATTTGTCCTCGTAAGCTTATGGCCAAATATCTCAACCCTTACTACTATGAACTTTATCGGATTGTTTTCAACACCATTCTACCCAAAGCCGGCTCCACCGATGAAGTCACCTATTTTGAGATATCAGCTTTGTATCATCTCCACTATCGCATTCCTTTTAATCTTCCACGTACCATGATGGACTGGATGATTAACTGTAGGAAGAAACCACGAGCCTTGGTTTATCCCTTATATCTTCCTATGGTCCTTCGTGCATTCATTGTACCACTTCATGATTGTCCTTTCTTGCCTGCTCCTGCCTTCCTATCTAAGGCACGACGACTTCAGGCAGTCGTAGCCTCTCCTGCCACATCTGAGCATTCAGATGATGAGGAGCCCGACGCCCCTCCACTTGGACAGGATGCGCCACCTCTTCCTGCTACCCTTGACTCCATCCAGACCATGCTCCGAGATCGCTTCACCTTAGAGGACGATCGCTGGACTCAGATGGACTACAGTACTATCCTGCAGATGAGTGCCCTCAGCAACTCGCTGCACGATATTCGGTATTCTATGTCTCGTCATCCTTCTATGCCCATTCCTATGGAGCGGGACCCCGATCGCGAGGGACATCGCATTGACGATCCTTGGGTCATGCGCTACCTGGATCCGGATGCTGCTTTTGTGGACCCCAGCCGTTCCTATACTGATCCTTTCGACACCGCTGGGCCTTCTCGTGCTCTATGATGGAGATGGCTACTACCTGATGATGCTGCTGCTGATCATAGTTTATGTTTTATGCTTTCCAGTTTTTCAGTTGTTTAGTTGGATTTATGTACTTGGTTTGTCGTAAACTCTTTATGTTTTAGTTGTGAGTGATAACTCTCGTAGTTCTATTACTCTCTGCTAGTTATGTTGGTTAATATGAAGTTTCTTCTCTTTTGGTGTGTATGCCTATTATTACTTGCTTATATTGCTAAATGCCAAAAGGGGGAGAGATATGTATATTCTTTTTATTCGTTTTTTTGGTATATATGTGCTTTTGGTGCTTTTGGGAGATGTTCCTTATCAGGCCAACATGTTCAATGCATTGTTTACGGGGGAGCTATCTTATTCGGCTCGGCACCGATTATGGGGGAGCTATGCTTTTGTCATTGACTGTATCCAGGTATGAATATTGAATATAGAATTATTATTTTGTCAATTATCAATATGGGGGAGATTGTTGACACAAAGTCACAGTCAACCAAATATCGATAACATTGACTAAATAATACTTGTAATAATTCAATACGACACACGACGTCTACATCTAGCTCAAGTCAGACGACAGTTCAGTCTTTGCAAATCAGTTATATATGTGTCTGTATTTTATACCTTTATTGAGTCTAAACTGTTGTAAACTGTGTCATGCTGAGCTGTTGAGACTTGACCAAAAGCCTACCCAAAAATCCATAAACTCCACCATCCAGAAAT
Source organism: Iris pallida (assembly GCA_029216955.1). NCBI lineage: Eukaryota > Viridiplantae > Streptophyta > Magnoliopsida > Asparagales > Iridaceae > Iris > Iris pallida. The sequence continues at coordinate 1,819,502 of JANAVB010037818.1, forward strand.
AAGTCCATTGGTCCCTTAGAACCATTCTGTGCTCTGGAGACAGAGTTCGGGCCGAACTCTGCCTCCACACAGAGTTCGGGCCGAACTCTGTCCCCTAAAAATCAGTAACCTAAATTTTAGGGTTAGCTGGTTGCAAGTTGTCCAACGGCCAAATATTTGAAATTTTCTACCCAAATTTTGGCCGAATTCTACCTACAAAAACCCTATAAAAAGGCCAAGAATTCTCTCATTTCAAACCATCCAATCTTTTCTTCTCTTCTCTCTTGAAGCTCATATAAGCCATACCCTTCCCATCTACTAGCCACAAGCATCCTAAGTCTCGAGTGCTCAGCATCTCTCAGTTAGGAGTCTTGTGCAAGAGTTGAAGAAGTCGCTTGGAAAATTTCAGGCAATCGCCATTGCGATCCTTTGTAAGAAGTTGACGTGCTCTTCTGAAGAAAAAGCACGGGTTGTAAACTACTATTTCACAAATAGTAGATTTAATCCTGAGCTAGAGTTCTCAGGCCTGGACTAGTCCTCCACGAGGAAAACCAGGTTAAAATCGGCTGTGTTTGGGTATGCTCTCTTCTTTCTCACTTTAAATTTCGTATTTACTCTGATTAGTTTTGTTTGTGATAGAGTTGAATTTTTAATTGGATATTATCTCTATAAACTCTATTCACCCCCCTCTAGAGTTGCCATCTGTTCTTCATTAGGTACGTCATGCACCACAGATTCTTCTTTCGCTTGGGAGGGGGTTGTATCTTCTGTCGTAGCACTCCCATTGTACATGCAGGGAAGCTACATGTAAGTATGGTCAGAGCGGGTCTAGCGAGGAAGCCTCTTATCGCTTATGCGGGAACGCTGCTTGCGTATTTTCCTCTTCATTGGACGTACCCCCTGGCTTGGCTTACACCCAGGAGTACCCCAGTGGAAGGAAGATTCGACTGGTTGAGGCATCGGAGCGCGAGAGCCAGTCTTGTATCGCTTTTCGTCGGCTGCACGTGTAACTGTCAACACGGGCCTCTGGTCTGCCTTTGGTGTCGCACGCTTGTTGTATGAAGCATGAGCCACCTGGGATCTCTTCCTACTACCCCCAGCGGGCGAGTAGTATTCAGAGTCTGTCGGAGGTTTAACTGAAGGAAAAACGATTCTGTCGAAGACATATCTCCTTACCGATAATACTTCCATCGTGAGGGATTGGACCGGTGTGCGCTTCCTTTGGCATCGTTCCTTCGTCAGATCAACCATGGAACTACCATCTTCCTCGCCGTGCTTTTCCAGAATAGGAATCGGGCGAGGGGATAAGGCTGTAACAGCCGGGATCTTCTCTATGGCCTTGACGTTGAGGGGGTCCTGAGCCACAGTTTCTACCATCGTGCTGCTGGCTACAACCGCCTTAGGCCTCCAGACACATCGAGTCTTCTTCGGTTGTATGAACAGCTTCGAAGTCTTCGATTTTTCATCAGAGAGGAGATCTTCAAAAGCCTACTGGTTGAAAGCACCAGCATCTCTTGAGAAGCTCCCAGCAAGTTGTTATCAAATTGCGTCACCGCCTTCTCGTTGGAAGAGAAGGTAGTCTCCAGCAGAGTTATCATTTTGTTCAACATAAAAAAAGGTTGAACGAACTTTTTGCTTTATTGAACGTATAAGGTATCTGTGTACAAAGATGGAAGTCCAAAATAGGATATTCTAAGTACAGGAAGAAGAGATTTCTGAAAAAGTGTGACGGTGGAGATCGAGCACTGCAGCGGCTCCTTTACTTCGTTGACGATCTGACGACGAATCAACCTAGCTATGGCTCTTTGGTGCCTTTGATGGGACTCTGGGGTCACCGATCAAGAGGCTGCCTGGAGGAGAGGATCCCTTGAAGATGGTTGGTTGGTTCTTTGGTTGATTGGTGGATGAAGGTGGTCGACTCTTCGTGGATAGAGATTGTTGATCCTTTAAAGATTGTCGATTGTCAATTTTCCTTCTGTTGATCGATTGATTCATTGGTGGAAGAAGAACTCCTTCTATTTATAGAGAATCAAGCACATATGCGATGTGCATTAGGGTTCCTGAGATATGAAAGAATCTACCGTCATTGCACGGTGCGGGCTTCTGCGACGCTGATACGTAGCGGACATCAAGATTCCCCTCAAACGAGATCTCTGGTGGTTATAAACATAACTGAAGGAGGTGACACGTGGCGCATGCCAATTTTCTTTCTCGGATATAGCCAAGTAAATCTTAGGATTTTATCCTAGATTTGGAGTCTAATTGATCCTCGTATAAGATTTAAATCAATCTGATATGATATCAATCATGATTTAATTCCAATCTTCTCTGCAAGAGGCGATTTAAACAAACCAATTGGGGTGGACCCATGCTTCCTGTACCTCTGGTGAGGACTAAGTACTGTTGTGCTTCTAGGGCGACGAGTATACCGTGCTTCTGGAGACGACATAACCTTTGTGCTTTCAGGCGACGAGTGGACTTGGCTTCGAATGACGACGAGACTTCTGTGCATATAGAGAAACTTTTGAAGCTGTGTTTCGAGATACCGGAGTCATTGTGATGTAGGCGACAAGTAGGCTTGTGCTTCAGGTTGGCAAGATTACTGTGCTTTTGGTGTGACATGCTGACTTGCATTAGCTGCGATGGGAGTTCCCAAGTCTCTTGCAGAAAAGTGACTTAAGCTTCTGAACCGGAGCAAACGACTGCGTCGTGGGAATGGAGATGGTGTGAGCATATCACCATCCTATGCCTCATGCGGACACAAGTAAGTAGCTGTACCTCTAAATAGTGAAGGCGTTGACTGTGAAGGAAAGGGTATGACACCCTTACGCATCTGAGATTGGCGCAGGCAGGTAGCTGCACCTCTGGAATGAAGACACTGGCTTCTGAAGTAAAAGAAGGGGAGGGGGTCTACCAACATCTTTGCTTCTAAGGTTGGCGCAGGCAGGTGGCTGCGCCTCTGGCTTGCAGGCTTTGGCTTCTAAAGCAAAGAGAAATAAATATCCGTTCTTTAAGGAACTTCCCTCTAGGCTCTGTCGAATCTGTACTAGATCCTTTGTAGAGAACATAATTAGTCCCTTACGTATAGTCCTGATATATTTGTACTAGACTTTAGTAGACATGACAATAAAGGGACTTCTCTCCATATCTTTTGTTTTATCTTTTTAGCACCAAGCCTCAGTCTTTTGCATCTTCTGCGCTTTGGCGAAGGGATGTCTTCAACTGAGATTTTTCTTGCTTCTACACCTAGCACTTGGAAAACTGCCTTCAAATGCTCAATGTACTTCTCTATTGTGTTTGAGTACACATCGATGTCGTCGAGATAAACCATGACGAACTGATCGAGATAGAAGTGGAAAAAGCTTGTTCATCAAAGTACAAAATGTCACAAGAGCATTTGTTAGTACAAAGGCATGGCTAAAATCATACCTTGTGATGCACGCTGTCTTGGCCTGGTCTCTTTTGGCTATCCGTACCTGATAGTTCTTCGAGCATATATCGAGTTTGGAGAAGTATCTTATGCCTAGGAAGGCTCCAAATACTATCTCGAAGGTCGTTAAAGGATTTTGGCTTGGGATACTTCACTTTTGGCGTCGTCTCCTTTATCGGAGACCCACCATTAGTGATTGATTTGTTGGTGTTTTTTCTTGGATACTAGAAAGATAGTCCCACATTGCCTAGGACAAATGAATTGTATCTCTATATAAAGCTTTGCATGTGTTGAGAGATTACATGAGGTGTGACACATGAGTGCTATGTGGGTGCCATGTGGGGGGTATTTTTCTAGTGGAAAGAAAGCCAACCCAAAAAGAAGCATTAATGCTTTTTGTCATGATCATGGGATAATTTTTCTATGGAGCAAAGCCACGAACGACTCGGACTCGGACTTGGAATCGGGATCGGGCTCAAGGGCGCAAAGTGGCACTTTGTTGGCACATTTTGTACTTAGCACGTCAGCATCGACGCCTGATGCCTTGTACGCAGTTGATGTGCTCGTGCGCTCATCTTCTGCGTGAGTCGCATTCGCAGGTGCCTGTGCTGGGGCCGCACAGGTGCATGCCCGGGATCTGTACAGGAGCCACAGGGCTACGACGCAGCTGCACTGCTGAGCAGCTGTACGGCTGTGCTGTGTTGTTGTGCGGCTGCGCACAGAGCTGCTATGTTGTGTTGTTGCACGTCGAGCTGCTATGATGTTGTGCTGTGCAGCTGTGCGCAGGCGCACGGGTTAACACGCTCGATGGGCATTGGGGCACATGTAGCGCTTGTTATGGCTGATTGGATGGTCTGAGCGGTTATGGAAAGATTGACTCAATTATTTAGATCCATATTTTATGGAATTTGAATTTAATTCATTCATATCTTTCTATTATTCGCTCCTATCTTTTTACAATCAGTTACAACGAGGATTAGGATTAGGGTTTTGACCTTCTCTATAAATACTCTCTTTGTGCCTTCATTAATGACTTACGCTAAATAAAAGTAACGAAAAGAGTTGTGCGGCCGCTTCTATTGGAGTTATTCGAGTTCGAGAAGTGAGACGACAACGAGCGTTCCCAAAGTTCTTTCGAACTTGTTGGTTCCTGGGATCAGATCACAATAAGACGAATCTTGCTTTGAGTAACGGTGATCTTAATCACCCCAACAAAACAACTGTGATCTTAATTACTCAAGCAGAATTGCGTGATCTTTATTTTGTCTATTAAGTTGCTTTTATCCTTCCAGCAGAATTACGATGTTCTTTTTTCGCCTACTAAGTTGCTGTTATCCATCTATCTCTCTTTCTAAGAGATCAAGATTTCCATCTAACGATCTGTTTCGGGAATAACAATCTCAAAGCAAGATTCAGATCTGATGGAGAACAACCGTGCATAACTTCTCGACACAAGTTTTAGACTTAAGAAGTTTAACGAGGAGCAGTACAACATCTGGAAGAGAAATATCAGCCTTAATCTTTAACTCATGAGCGTCGACTATGTGCCTTTGATTCCAGAAGGTGAAAATGCTCAAAGGTTTGCTGAAGCTAAAGCTTTGCAGTCGAAGTGGAGGTGGGATAACAACCTATGCAAGTTGTTAATCCAGAACTCTTTGGTGGACACTCTGGCGGTGTCATACAGCAAGACGGTCAATGCAAAGGATGTTTGGGAGTCTGTAGAGAATCTCTACAAGGCAGATGAGAACATAAATAATATCAACATGACTGAAAAGATCAGGAGGATGCGGTTTGAGGACGACAAAACCATGTTGCCTCAAGTCAAGGAGTTCCTCAAATTACATCAAAAGCTGGCTGATGACGATATGCCCTTGGTCGATGCTTTTATCGTCGGGGGTATTGTCACCAAGCTCCCACCTAGGTGGAGCAAATTCATCGCAGACATGCACAACAAGAAGATAGAAGTGGATCTGGAATACCTCTTGCATTGGATACATGTTGAAGACGAGTTGAGGGCTCAACTCAAGGTAGATGCCTTATCTAAGCAGATGGCTAAGGTGAACATAGTGCAAGGAGGAAATTCTAAAAGGAAGCAGAAGGCTCCCTACAAAAAAAAAGACGTTCACCATCTGAAGGTGAAGTCGACTCTGTTCAAGCATAAGTCCAAAGAACCTGGGACTTGTTTCAACTGTGGCAAGAAAGGCTACTAGAAGAGGGACTGCAAAGAAAAACTAAGATAAAAGGAGCAAGGTGAGGCTGACTTTGTTGCTATAATTGTGCAGGTTGACTCAGCTAAGATTGACACGGACTAGTGGATAGATACTGGGGCCTCGTGTCATGTTTGCTCAAAGAAGGAGTGGTTCACTACGTACCAACCTGTTTCTGAGAAGGTTATGGTGGCGAACCAAACACAAGCTAAAGTACTCGAGATCGGGACGGTGGTATTGCAACTGACTTTGGGGAAGTCGTTGATGCTTCAAAATATGAAGCACGTACCTGCTATAGCCAAGAACCTGGTCTATGGAAGCCTGCTCTGCAATGCAGGTTGAGGATGGACATTAACGTTGGTCAAGTCGTTATGTCCTATAAAGGAACAAACTTGGGAAAGGCCTTTTACACCGAAGGGATGTTCAAACTTTAACTTGTAACTCCTATGGAGATAGTGAATGCAGTTTCTTCTTCTGGTTGTTCTCTTGAGTTGTGGCATAATAGACAACGATATGCTGTATAAGAAAAAAAGATGTATATTCTAGGGTTTATCTCCAAATCTGGGGGTAAGAATTAGAGAAGTGTGAGGTTTGTGCGCAGACAAAGATCATAAGAAAATCGTTCAAGCAGGTAAACCGAAGTACAGATCTTCTAGAGTTGGTGCACTCAGATATCTATTACTTCAAACAGTTCTCTATAAAGGTCGGGATGAAGTATTTTATTACTTTCATCGACGACTTCTCAAAGTATCAATTTTTTTATCTGCTCAAGTCTAAAGATGAAGCGTTTAAGAAGTTTAAAGACTTCAAGGCTGAAGTCGAGCGTCAAACCAGACAATAACTCAAGGCACTCAGAAGTGATTAAGGTGGCGAGTATAGGTCTCTTGAATTCGTATTGTTCTACAGAGAATATGGAATTATCAAGGAGACAACTGCTCTATACTTCCCTCAATCAAATGGCATTACAGAAAGGAAGAAAAGAACGTTAACTGAGATGATGAACTCAATATTGTTAACTGCGGGTCTTTCAATTGCTTCTGGGGTGAAGCAGTACTTATGGCTACGTTCATATTGAACAGAGTGCCGCATGCAACTTTGAAAGTCACTCTTCAGAACTCTGGTTCAAGGTCAGACCCAACTTGAATGTCATTCGAGTGTGGGGGTGTCTAGCGTATGTGAAGCTTTCGGATTTGAAGATTCGGGAGCTGGAAACAAGGATTACAAAGACTATATTCCTCTGTTATGCTGATATGAGTGATGCTCGAAGGTTACTTGATATTGAGTCAAATTATATCATTGAATCTTGTGACGCAAAATTTTTTGAAGATAAATTTGTAAGGCACAATAATATTGTTCTCGTGGACATTCCGGAGAACAATGTGAGTGCACAGGAGGCTCAAGTTCCTTACGATGAGGTAGTCCAAGAAGATGTTGTTGTTGCAGAAATAACTATTGAACCAGAACTCGTAAAACCTGTATCTAAGCGCGTGAGGAGACAGAAGGAATTCGGAGAGGATTTTGTCACCTATCATGTGGAAGCAGACCCGCTTACCTATGATGAGGCGATGAAGACCAAAGATGATGTCTTCTGGAAGGAGGCTATTAATGATGTGTATGAATAGATAACCTCTAACAGTACGTGGGTGTTGGTCGATCTGTCTGAAGGAGCAAAACTAATCGAATGTAAATTGATCTTCAAGAAAAAGATGAAGGCTGATGGAACTGTTGACAAGTTCAAGGCAAGATTAGTTGCCAAAGGATTTTTTCAGAAGCAGGAGATCGATTATTTTGACACATATGCTCTAGTAACGTAGATGACGACCATCAGGATGTTGATTGCTCTGAGCATAATTCACAAGCTGGTAATTCATCAGATGGATGTTAAGACCGCTTTCATGAATGGTGAATTGATCGAAGAGATTTACATGCAACAGCCAGAAGGATTCGTCGTCAAGGGCCTCGAAGACAAAGTCTGTAAGTTGGTAAAATATTTGTATGGTCTGAAGCAAGCTTCCAAGATGTGGAATGAGAAGTTTGATAAAGTCATAAGATCAAATGGCTACATGGTCAGCGAGACGGACAAATGTGTGTACACAAAGTTTGCAAACGGGAGAAGAATTATTATTTGTCTCTATATGGATGACATGCTAATCTTGGGAACAGATCTAGCAAGTGTCACTGACACAAAGAAGTTCCTCTCATCTAAGTTCAACATGAAGGTCTTACGGAAAGCTGATGTTATCCTGGAAATAAAGATCATCCAGACAAAAACTGGAGTGGCATTGTACAGTCTCATTACATTGAGAAGATGCTCACATGCTATGGGTATTAGGATCTTCCAAGGATCGATACACTATATAAGTGTGATAAGAAGCTCAAGTCAAATCCAAAGAAAAGCGTCAAATAGTTGGAGTATTCAATCGTCATCGAAAGTTTGATGTATGCAACTACTGTCATAAGGCCTGACATAGCTTTTGTCGTAGAGATGCTGAATCGGTTTACGAGCAATCCAGGTATGGCGCACTGGAAAGCTGTAAAGAGGGTTATGAGATACCTCAAAAGGACTCAGAAGTATACACTGTACTACTGCAGAGATCCAATTGTAGTGGAGGGCTTCAATGATGCATGTTCGTGCTCATAATTAGTGGGTAAAAGGTCCACATGAGGATATATTTTCTCTACGGGTTGAGCTGCTATATCATGGAAGTCGAAGAAGCAAAGTATATTGTCTCACTCGTCTATGGAATCTGAGTTCTACGTACTAGTGGCAGCAACAGATGAAACAGAATTTCGGAAGCTCATGTATGATCTTCCTATGGTTGGTGCATAGATTTTGATAGTGTCGATTTACTGTTACAACCAGATGACTGCTACGGTGGCATCAAATAACCTCTTCAATGGAAAGAAGTGGACTGTGTGACTAAGGCACATGGCGGTAAATGATCTTATTAAAAGAGGAGTCATTATCGTAGTTAATGTTCGGAGTCAGGAGAATCTGGCAGATCCATTCACCAAAGGTCTCAAGCGCCAGCTGGTTGAAGATACAACATGTAAGATAGGCTTGAAGACACTCTAATATTGTGTCTTTGTAATTTTACTATAAAGTTTTATGCTATTAGTTTAAAGAGATATCTACTAGGCATATAACTTTTAGTTCAAAAAAGGACCATTGACTGGAAGAATATAAGGAATAGTAGGCAGTCCTTTGGGATGTTGCAGGGTTAAGAATCTAGAACAACTATTATCTACTGATTGTTCTTTACAAAGAACAAAGTCCTGTGGGAGGATGGCTTGAAAGCCTTAATGAGTTCTCAGACATCTGGGATGTCTGGCGTGCTTTACAGGAAGCACGGGTAGCAAAACACTACAAAGGAGTGTAGTACTTTATACTACAATGGGTGACACCACATGAGGTAACTAGTAAGGATAAAGACTTGATTTTGGGCCAAGTCACTGTGGCGTAGCATCGCATATAGGAAAGAGGGCTATTGCTGTATGACGATGAGTGGTAGGTAGCACTACAAAGAGGCTTGGCCTCATGTTACAATAGGTGACACCATATGAGGCAGTGCCTTGGCTTTGCAAGCCATGTCACGGCGACGTAACATCGCAAAAGGCTTCATACTGGGTAGTTTGGTACTACAAAGAGACTAGACCTCATGCTACAGGTGGTACGACACCACATGAGACAGTGTCTCGGCTTTGGGCCATGTCATAGCGATATAGCACCACAAGGAAGCACAATGCTTCATGCCAAAGGCTCTTTAAAGAAACTCACCTAAAGTATATGGATAGAGACGTAGGCCGTCTCTTGAAGGAAATCTTATAGACACCCAAGATACATACACCAAAACCAGGCTGACATAAGGCTTTTAATGTACAGCCAGAAGCACAGATGATGACATTGTGTGAGTGGAAAGAATTCCAGTTATTGTGCAAAATTTAAGGCTTAGTTCATTCTTGTATCATGCTATTATTTAACCCATGTAGGAAGATTCAAGTCATAGCGACATCTATCCTAATACATGATGAACAGTCACTGTGGGGAATGCTCAACCCATATATAGAGATATGTAGGGGATTGTTAGTGTTTTTCCTTGGAGACTAGAAAGATAATCCCACATTGCCTAGGCCAAATGGATTGTATCTCTATATAAAGCTTTACTTGTGTTAAGAGATCATATGAGGTGTGGCACATGGGTGCGATACGGGTGCCATGTGGGGATTTTTTTCTAGTGGAAAGAAGGCTAACACAAGAAAGAAGCATTGATGCTTTTTGTCATGCTCATGGGATAATTTCCCCATGGAGTTAAGTCCCGAAAGGGCTTAGCGACTCGGACTCGGGCTCAAGGGTGCAAAGTGGAACTTTGTTGGAACACTTTGTACTTAGCACGTCAGCATCAGTGCATGATGTCTTGTGTAAACTTGATGCGCTGATCTGCTCGTGCGCTCGTCTTCTGTGGGAGTAGCATGTGCAGGTGCATGCACAGGGGCCGTACATGTGCACGCCCAGGAGCTGCACAGGAGCCGCAGGGCTGCAACACAACTTCGTTTTTACGGTGCTATATTGCTGAGCGGCTGCACGGCTGTGCTGTATTGCTACATTGCTGCGCTTGCGCACAGAGCTGCTGTGTTGCGTTGCTGCATGCAGAGCTGCTGCGATGTTGTGTTTTACAGCTGCGCGCAGGCATACGGGTTGATATGCTGGGTGGGCATTAGCATACAGATAGTGCTTGATGGGGCTGATTAGAAGGTCTGAGCAGCTGTGGAAAGATTGAGTCATTTATGTAGATCCATATTTTGTGGGATTTGAATTTAATTCATTCATATCTTTTCCTTATTCGCTCCTATCTATTCATAATCAGTTACGACCAAGATTAGGATTAGGGTTTCGACCCTTCTCTTTAAATACTCTCTTCGTGCCTTCATTAAGGACTTACGCTAAAATAAAGTAACAAAGAGAGTTGTGCGGCCGCTGCTATTAGAGTTCTTCGAGTTTGATAAAGGAGGTAACAGCGAGCGTTCCAGAAGTTTTTTCGAACTTGCTAGTTCCTGGGAGCATATCGCAATAGGGCAAATCTTGCTTTGAGCAACGGTGATCTTAATCACCCCAGCAAAACAATTATGATCTTAATCACTCAACCGAATTGCAGTGATCTTTATTTCGCCTGCTAAGTTGCTTTTATCCTTCCAGCAGAATTGTGGTGATCTTTTTTTGCTTGCTAAGTTGCTGTTATCCATCTCTCTTTCTTATTCTAAGAGATCTAGTTTTCCACTAACGATATGTTTCATGAATAATATAATTTTTAAGGATAATCATCTTGGTCGTGAGTTCTTCTCACTGTTCATCAACCTTTACTTGAGTATCCCGACATTCCTTCTCGAACCCGTCCTATATCTCACACAGTTGCTCTCAGAATAGTACCGTGGCATGGCCAATATCACTATCCAACCTATCGGTGAACTCCTCAAAAGCCATCTAGTTTTGCTCTACCTGAATCTAGTCATCCGAAATACCCTTTTCTAAGAGTTCCACGTGGGACATCAAGTCAACAAGGGTCCGCTCCAATGTTGGCTCTTTTCTTTTGTCCCTCTTGGTGGTCTTGCCTTTCTCTTTGCGCGATATAGGATGTTCCTTGTGAGCGGGCTCGGATGCCAACATATTACGATCAACCTTCGCTTTGATACCACTTGTCACTGTTTGCCATTGATTACAAAAGAACAGAACAGTTTTATGGGAGGACTGGACTTTTACTTCACAACACAAACTCGCTCGTACAAAGAAAGCCTAGGGACGAAAACCTAGGTACAGCAATCTAAGTACGATTATTTTTTTTGGGGGGTGACGGTAGAGGCTCTGGAAAGCGACGACAGCTCTGCCTTACTCCTTGGACGATCGGATGCAGCTTCGGCTCCGGGGAAGAAATGCTCTTGCTCGAATGTGGATCACTCTGTGTCTGGCTTTGTACGTATATCTCTGTGCTCTCCGCTCCTTTTTTTTACAAGGGAATGGCACCTTGCTATTTATAGGCATCATAGGGGGAGGTGTATATCCACGTGACGGATTATGAGCCCCAGACCATTATATTGATTGCCATAAATTTGGTTTATTATGATTGCAATATATCTGGGCAATTATGTTGATTACCATAAATCTGGATTGTAATGATTGTATTATATCTGAGCAATTATGTTGATTGCCATAAATTCGGATTATAATAATTGTATTAAATCTGGATGATTATGTTGATTGTAATAAATCTGGTTTGTTTGGGATTTGACCAAATCTGGATGGTTACGTTGATTGCAGCAAATCTTAGTTATTGAGATTTGATCGACTCCTGCCACATGTCCCTCATTGACTGCAATAAATATGACTTATTGAGACTCGATCAGCTCCCGCCACGTGTCTCCACTGCTGCGAGCCACATGGAGGACTGTTATAATTGGACCGTATGACTGTGGCCTCGTGTCAGAACCGCATAAGGGTGGCCTTATCTGAACCGCATGGCAATCCTTTAGTCTGAGCCGCATGAGGGTGACCCCATGATCCGAGCCGCATAGGAGTGGCAGCCGCATGGGGATGGCCCTATGATCCGAGCTGCATAGGAGTAGCAACCGCATTGGGGTGTCTCTATGGTCCGAGCCGCATGGGAGTAACAGCCTCATGGGAGTGGCCCCATGATCCGAGCCGCATAGGAGTAGCAGCCGCATGGGGGTGGTGGCCGCGTGAGAGTGGCAGCCGCATGAGAGTGGCTGCCGCATGAGGGATGGTAGCCGCATAGGGAGCTTTTTGGGGTTGGTGGACTGTGCCAGCTGTGAAGATTTTCTTGTCTTCCCTAGGAGCCTATCACTATGTCAGGGTCATTATTTCACTTTTATGTCAGGGCTGTCAAACCTTCATGTCAGAGCCATCGCTTCGCATCAGGGCATTAAATGAGCCAGCTGCATAAATTAATTACGGCCGGTTTGTGAAGGACTTTTTGAACCACATAAGGCCACGTGGCTCGCTGGAAACTTCTGAGCTGCATAAAACTCTAATAAACTTTTGAGCCGCATGAGAACTCTCCTAGTCTTGAGCCGCATAGGTTTTTCTGTTCTTTTCCATGCTTCTACAAGACCCCCTTCAAAGTTTTCAATTTGAAAAATTAAAATACTTTGAATGAGAAGCATGGCTATGTCCACATAAGCTCTCCTGGCCGTATAAGATATTCTGGCCGTATGGACTTCCTAGCCGCATGGCCTTCCTGGCCGCATGGACTGCCTGGCTATATGGACTGCCTATCCGTATGGACCGCTCTGGCCGTATACTGTCTTTTCTGCCACGTAGGTGTTATTAATTGCTCTTGATTCATTTTGATTTGAAGCCATCTTTTGGGGGAGGATCCCAAGGGTCAGATTTGCCTCGATGACCGAAGCGTCGATTTTGTTCTTTAGGCAACACACGAATCAAAGCGTCCGTCGGTTTATGAGCCCATGTCTGCCTATAAATAAAAGTAACTTTTTAGAGAAATTTTTTACTTTCTTCTTTTATTTGAACCTCTCTTGCCCTAGGCTGCCGTCTTATTTCTTCTTCTTCTTCGATCAACGATGGCCCCCAAGACTTCCAAGGCTGCGGCGAAGGGTAAGGAAGTGGCTTCTACGTCGACTGCGGCGCCTGAAGTTCAACCCGACGTTCACCCCCCCATTGTTGGTAAGGATTTTGGGAGAAATTGCATGAACTCAGAACCTAATCTTCATGGCTATGTCGCATATTTTATGCGCAGACCTTCTTCGTCTTTCTTGCACTGTTCAAATTGTACGTGCCGCATATACGTCCCATGTTCGAGCCGCATGGAGGTATACCCCATGTTCGAGCCGCATGAGAGTCGTCTAGTGGCCGTATAAGCACTTCGCAGACTGATCCGCATAAGGACCCGTCGAACAGAGCCGCATAAGTCCCTTTTGAACTGTGCCGCATAAGGCCTCACTAAGCAGAACCGTATCAGCTCATTTGGATTGGGCCGCATGACGTACCATCAAATCAGAACCACATAAGCTCACGCTAAACAGAGCCGCATAAGCTTACGCTAATTAATGCCGCATAAGCTCATGTTCAAACAGAGCCGCATGAGCTTTTTTAAATAGAACTGCATAAGCTCACGCTAAATAGAGCCGTATAAGCTCGTCTAAAAATGGGCCGTATAGGACCCCCACCAAATCATAGCCGCATAAGCTCATGTGGAATGGGCCGCATAAGCCTAAAAAATACTAAGTGGTTTTGTTTAGCCATCTTTTAACTTGTTTCTTTTGTGTTTCTCCAGTAAATCTGCCAGTCAATCCAGCGGAAGAACCCCTGGTGGATTCGGCCCAGTCTGCTGTGGGTGTACTATTCGACCACTTAGTCCAATATGTCGCAAAACAGCTTCCTACAGACGAACCTTTGGAGAGGCTGAATGCTATCAAGAACCAGCCCTTGTACTTTCTCTGTGCCATGATAAATTCGGGGCAATTGGAGGGGAAATACCTGAAGCCGGGTTCCTCTTTGGGGATGCTTTGACTGTGAAGAACACCCGAGTGCTGGATATATTCGAGAGTTGGGACTTTACTCTTGGCGAGATGGCGATCCATATCCCTCCAATGGAGCATTATTTTCCTCTGTCATGGTTCAACATGTTACCGCTGGACAAAAAGATGGTGGACTCCTTGACCCCAAGTCGGTCGGGGATGATTGTGGGTAACGTCCATTATAATAGGAATTTGGGGTCGACGTATGCGGGAAGGGAACCGGTCAGTCGGTACATGATGGGACTGGCCCCGGGTACCTTCATAAATGTATCGGGTCCCAACTTTACATTCTCTCAAGCTGACACCTTTTTGAACCAGCTTGCTCGGAAGGGGTCTTATCCCGTCGGCTGGTTGGCGCTGTTGAACTGGATAAACCCCATCCCTACGTGGGCCAACTTGACCAGGTGGATTATGCAGAAGTATGAGACTCCTCTGCGTGAGATCGGCCTCTACCATGCTATTTGGGGCACCTGTCATGGTCTACCCATAAATAAGCCGTTATTCATGGCTCTCCTGGAGATGTACAACCGGCAGACGGGAACCTTCTTCACGCCTGGAGGGGAGTTAGGGCTCGCTCTCCACGAGATAAATGTTATTTCCAGGCTGCCCTGGGAGGAAGAAGTCTTTGAAGTGTGCACCCCTACGAGCGAAGAGCTCGAGAATTTGGATCGACAGTTCCCGGGTTTTGTTGCCGTATATCGGGAATTATTATGTCACCACAGTACCTGTCACCAGACGTCCATCACGAAGGATGGTAGCTCGGAAGGGAGCATTCCTCACACCACGTCCTGGGTCTCATACCTTTTTATACTAGGCACTTCAGGCCAGGTTTTCCCCCGAGATCCTCAAACCCAAGAGGAGGTACAAGAACTGGCGTCGACTGCCAAGAGATCGAGGGCCACGGGTGACACATTTGGGAGTCGGACTGACTCACTCAGTTATTTTTATCATGGTACTCAGCGACTATCAGAGAAGGCACTTTTGGCAGGATTCCTGATGGTGTGGCTACGTAACTGCGTAGTCTCAAGAAGGGCAGGTTCCATTGAGAGGATCAGCCGTCACTTTATCCTCCTGCCATAAAGCTGGTCTTTGGGGTCAGACTGGCCCTTCTTTCGGCCATGGTTTGCAGCATACACCATGGCCTTCGCGCCTTCTCGTCCAAGGTCATCGCTCGTGACAAGGCGATAAATTTTGAGCGCATAAAGCTGCCCTATCATTATTTGATGGGTTGGCTATTGATGTACTGCCTGTCTTTGATGAGGCCTGGAGCAGAAGACGACGTTACGGCTGATGATGCTTTCATTTTCCAATACCACCATCAGCCCTGGGAGTGCAGCACTATACCAGCCTATCGGAGGGCGCTGGCGAGAGTAGATGGATACGAATTTTTTGTGTCCGTTCCTCGTTTTACCGCTGAAGAAGTTAGGGGCGTACATATTGATGGTACCTGACCTCCTCACCTCTTGTCTGAGAAGATGCTCATTTGGTTGCGTAATATCCGTCCAGCGCACCTAGTATACCGCAATCGCAATAATGTCTACCTGGAGCCCTACTTGCCCAACAAGTTCTTCCACCAGTTCGGGTATAGCCAGCTATTCTTTGACAGTCCCAGCTTTTGCCTGGGCTTTGTAGGTAGCGTCCTCGACGGTATTAGGGCCTGGCATTATTTTTACACGATTCATACCCGAACCAGCTTCTCGGTTCCTGGTGCTGAGGTGCCAAGGGAGATTTTGTATATGGCGGCCCTATACCGTGTTACGACGAGCAAGCCTCCAGTTAATTTTGACCCGAGTACCAGCTTTATTGTGGGTACTGGCTTGGCGAAGAAGCCCAAGGGGTCTAAGACGAGAAAGAGGAGGGCGAACAGGGTTCCTGTGCCTGACTCGGAGTCCACCAATGCAGACAAAGAGGGTGATGAGCATGATGCCGATAACTCTCTCCCTTCTGCGGAAAAGGTGATGGCGGATCAGCCGCCTGTTGTGCCAGATGAGGTGGTGGAAGATCAGCCGCCTGTTACGCCTGGCCCTTCACACAAGTGAGGCAGGCGTGAATCTATTGGTGGCGTAACCTTCTCCGTGAAGCGGGCTGTGGTAAGACGCCGCGGGCTGCTCATTAAGGAGAGAGGCGAAGGTGATGACGCCGTTTTGAAGGTGAATTGAACTGCGACCATCTCCTTTTTTAGCTCTTTCTCTTCCTGAACTATGATCTAATTATTTTTCTTTTTTCTGCAGGCATCAGAAGAGTGGGTTCTCGAGAACCGGCCACTATTTCTGAAGTCAATCCGGCCCTGATCACTTTGATTAGTGACATGTGTGCCAAGATTATTTTTGCCGGGGCTCTCTCGGCGGTGGCTGAGGGATCTCACGTTGCTGAGGTCTCGACCCAGGGCGACGGGGGCTCCGCTGAACCCGTCCCCGAGACTGCGGAATTTCAGCAGTATGACACTGATCCGGTCGTATCTCCTTCCGGGGCGGCTGGGGCAGAGGAGCCAGCTGAATTTGGGTTGGAAGTCGCTGGTGAGGGGACTACGGCGGCTGTGAGTGAACCTCAGCCTCCACAACCTTTCCCTGGTAAGATAAGCCAAATCTTGACTAGTGAGGGGGCTTATTTGCTCTATCATCACATCCTTTGGGTTAGGCTGATTGATGGTTGCTCTGGACATACAGGTCCTGCCTCTTCACTGCCAATGACGGATATTGTCAGGAAAGGCTCTACAAGCGGGGATCTGGTGGAAGGGAGTGTGCCCCCTCCCCTTCCAACTTATATTGAGGGGCCTCCCGCTGGATCGAGTTCGGGAGATCAGATGGCGGCACAGCCGGGGCAGGGAGCAATGGTCCCTGCATCCTCCTTTGTTCATGTAGCTTCGGGGGTCGACCTCTCCACCTTGCCGAGTATCAAGGTTCTTCGGGCCACGGAGGAGGAGTTAGCTGCTATCCAAGCATTTTTTGCTCAAAATTTGTTTCCCTGGTGGCAGGGGTGGCATGTTCTGGTGCGTCTCCTTCGACACTGCCAGCTACACTTCCTTTAGCGCCGTCTTCTGCTGAAGTTCTGGATGAGGCGTCACAGGATGTGGTTGACAGTTTCTACCGCCATTTGAAGAGAGGGGTCGAAGCTACTGTAGAGCGGGGGACCTCCTTTGCCTTGGCCCGATAATGCGCTCGTGGCTAAATTGAAATTCTTAAAACCCTTCCTGGTGGGGCAGAGATAGTTGCACTTCTGGAGCCCAAATTGCTAGAGGCTGATCAGCTCGTGACCCAGTTTCAAGTGCTGCGGTAAGATGATCTGTCTGCAGCCATAAAGCAGGAGTGTGGCTTCCTTACCACTACCCTGGAGAAGGTGAGGGCTGCACGAAATAAGTCTAAGCCGGTTATAATGAAGGACCTCGGCGACCTATCTCTCCAGTATGACCAGCTGAGCCGCAGGAGCGAAGATTACATGTCTCGAGAAGCGGCCGTCTCCCGCAGAATAATTGATACAAGGGAGCAGATCCTCGAGCTCGAGAGGAAGCTGGCTTTCTTGGAATGTGAGCTCGAAGCTTCCCATACGGATAAAGAGCTGATCGTTCAGGAGGCCGAAAAGGTCTCCCGAGCTTCTGCTAGCATGGTGCGTGCTCTGAAGAAGCTTGAGGATGGCTGGCGGGCTCATGCGCATCTGGAGGATGCGGAGCGGCTGACCCAGGAAGCCGAGCGCCGGGCTAAGCAGAAGTTTGAGCGGTCGACTGTCTTACTGAGGGACCGTCTCATGGAATTATGTATCGCCGAACCATAGTCGGCCCTTTTCCTTCTTTTGTTTTTTTTCTTTTCCTTTCTTGAGAGGGACATGGTCCCAGAACATGTAGTACTTTTGACTTTCAAATAAAAGAGTATGTTTTATTTTACCCTTCATTTGTATTGCTTATTGTGTTTATGGTGTTGTGGTATTTGCCCCACTGGGGGACTGTTTGTGGACTTGTTACCCTTGGTATACCTTGGTTTTAGGTACGGATAACAAGTTTGATGGGGATTTTTGGAATAATTCCACAGTAAGGTGGCCATGGACGTTCCTGCTATCGGAAGAAAGAATGCCATGGAGCAGCTGGGCTCCCGGGGCATGATGAGAAATGAGGGGCATGTACTTAGTATAGCATTTGTGGTCAACAGAGGACATTTGTTGTCAACAGAGGACATTTGTGGGCCTATTATCCTTGGCGTACTCCGGTCTTGGGTACAGATAATAGGTCGAGAGAAAACGTACATACTTACTCAGAGGTAATGAGGACATAGTAAATATGAGGGTTTCTTCAATGGAGCCTTCCTACTCAGAGGTAATGAGGACGTGGCAGGAGTGGGCTCCATGAAGGGTACATAGAACAACTCAGAGGTAATGAGGACGTGGAAGTTCTACGTGAGGGGCGGTTTGTTTTTGATGGAAGTAAAAACAACTCAGAGGTAACATCGACTTGGTTGTTTCGGGAAATTTGTGGATTTGTTACCCTTTTTATGCACTGAAGTGCGGGTATTGGATCATAAGGAGGGAGATCTTTTAGGAAAAAAGTTTAGAGGTATGATCATACATGACTTACTACCTAAAAGATGCAATATAGATTCATCTGGAGTGACCAGAGTGTAATTTTAGCGGTACCTACGGGTACATAACTCAACAATCTGGGAGATTTGGAGTCAGAATGTAAGTTCAGCGGTACCAGAGGGTACATAACTCATCATCTTGGGAAATTTGGAGTCGGAATGTGAGTTCAGCGGTACCAGAGGGTACATAACTAAACAATATGGGAAATTTAGATGATGTCGTTTCAGACATAATACTTCTTCAGGAACTTGTTGTTGATGGGCAACAAGAGCAAGTCTTCGTTTTGTTTTACGAGGCGGTAAGCACCATTGGAGAATACAGCCTCGATGACAAATAGGCCTTCCCATTTTGGCTGGAATTTGCCGACAATTTTGTGTGTCATAACAATCGGCCTCCGAACTGCCAAAACGAGATCGCCCACTTGGAATGCTCTGATTTTAACCTTCTTGTTGAAAGCTCCCGAGATACGTACTAGGTATAGTTCAATTCGTTGTTGAGCTAACAGACGCTTCTCATCTAGGGCCTCCAACTCTTGTAACCGCCGATAATGGTTATCATCCGTCGTCAATCGATAAGTAAGAGCAACACGGAGTGAGGGGATCTGAGTCTCCAATGGAAGAACTACCTCACTCCCGTATACCAGAGAGAATGGTGTGTTCCCGGTGGCCGTCCGTACTGTAGTACAGTATGCCCATAAGTATTTGCCGAGCTTTTCATTCCAGTCGCGTTTGTTTGATGACACGAACTTCTTGAGTAGCTTGATTATAGTTTTATTGAACGCTTCTGCCAGACCATTAGCCGCCGGGTTGTACGGAGTTGAAGCAATATTCTGGATTCAGTATTTGTCGTAAAACTGATAGAAGGTGTGGCTTGCGAACTGCGGACCATTGTCGTGGATGATCCTTCGGGGCAGTCCATGCGGTAGATAACGTGATATTTGAGGAAGCTGATCACGTTTGAAGTCTTCACTTCTGCCAGCAGAACAGCCTCCGCCCATTTGGAGAAGTAATATATGATTACGAGTATGAAGCGATGTCCTCGGGACGAAGGCGGAGTGATTGGACCAATGATGTCCATTCTCCATGCTTCGAATGGCCAGGATACTACCGTCGGATGTAGAAACTCGAATGGCTGGTGGATGAAATCTGTATGGACTTGACAGGCTTTGTACTTTCTTGTATAGTCTATCACATCTGCAACCATCGTGGTCCAGTAGTAGCCCATTCGGCGAAGACGGTCTTGTAACTTTGGGCCTGGCCGATGGGCCCCGCAGACGCCGTCGTGAGTTTCGCGTACAGCTTTCTTGGCTTCTGTATTTGACAGACACCGAAGAAGTAATCCATCGTATGATCGCCGATACAGCATTTTTGTCTCTGTATCGTAGAAGAATCTGAGGGAACATCTTCTGATAGAAGTGGCTTTCTTTGGATTCTCTGGCAGGATGTCGTAGACCACGAAGTCTATGAATGGCTGTCTCCAGTCGGGTGCTTCGTCGATCGTCTGAGCGGAGTAACTCTCAACATATTGAACATTATTCCTGGGATAGACTAACTCACGGCTTATTATGTCAACCGGATGATGAGCATGATTCGGTACCGCTAGGGAACCGGCCATGCCTGCTAGGACATCGGCTTCAATATTCTGGAGTCTGGAACATATTCTATGAAGAATCCTTCCAAGGACGAGATGACGTCAATCGCTATTTAGTGATAAGGGATCATATCTTCATGGCGAGCCTCATATGAACCCCGGATCTGACTGACGATTAACTGCGAATCACCGTATGCTTCCAGATACTCTACCTCCAGCTCCTTTGCAAGTCGGAGGCCAATGACAAAAGCATTATACTCGGCCACATTGTTTGAACAGGGCTCTACGAGGGAGTAGGCCCGATTGATCACCAGCCCAGAGGAAGACATCAGCACCACTCCGACTCCAGCGACGACGTTGCCCTTGGGCCCAGTTCTCGAAGCGCCGTCGAAGAATATTCTTCAGATGGCATTATGGGAGACCGTATTTGAATTGGCGACCTCGTCTGGTATCTCTTCGTATATTCTGGTTGTCTTCGAGCCTGGATGGGCTGCTAAAAAGTCTGCCAAAGCTTGACCTTTAACAGCCTTCTGTGGGACGAAGATCATGTGATATGGAGACAATAATATCGCACAGGTAGCAAGGCGAGAGCTGAATGCACCCGGCTTGGTCATGAGGACCCTGAGGGGGTTGACTCTTGATACGACGTGGATGGTTTGTCCCGTGGCATAGTGTCGCGTCTTCTGAATGGCGAAAACCAAAGCAAGGAACTCTTTCTCCACGGTAGTGTATCGATGCTCCGACCCCATAATCATTCGACTGAGGTAATATATAGCCTGCTCATGGCCTGCATCATTTTTTTGCGCTAGTAAAGCACCGAAAGAATGCTCTATTGCTCGCACATAGAGGAGGAATGGTCTTCCAGCAACCGGGGCCACCAGGACTGGAGGGTTCGACAGATATTCTTTGATGCTATCGAAGGCACGCTGGCATTCTTCATCCCATACGAATGAAACGCCTTTCTTCATAAGGTGGGTGAATGGCTGACATCGTCCGGAGAGGTTGGAGATAAACCTCCTGATGTAGGCCAGCCTCCCTTGAAGGCCTCGGAGTTCACAGAGATTTCTCGGGGGACCCATCTCCATGATTGCCTTTGTCTTCTCAGGGTCTATGTGGATACCCTGGGAAGTAATAATGAAACCCAAGAACTTCCCGCTGGATACGTCCAAGAAAGATTTTGTGGGATTCATCTTCAAATTGTGCGCTCGTATCAGGTCGAACACTGTCCTCAGATCTGGCAGATGATCTTTTTTAAAGCGGCTCTTGACGGCGATGTCGTCAACGTAGCATTCCACTGTCTTGCGTAAGTGGTCTCTAAAGATGACACTCATAGCTCTTTGATAGGTGGCGCCAGTATTTTTTAAACTGAAAGGCATGACTGTGTTGCAGTATGTGCCAATTGGTGTTCAAAATGATGTATGCTTTTCGTCATCAGGAAACATCTTGATTTGGTTGTACCTCGAGAAACCATCCATGAATGACATACGCTCAAAGTCGCAGGTGTTGTCAATCATGATGTCTGTGATAGGGAGGGGGAACTCATCCTTAGGACAGGCCTCATTCAGATTGCAAAAGTCGATGCAGATTCGAATCTTTCCATTCTTCTTGAGGACTGGTAATATGTTGGCGACCCAGTCTGGATGCTGTTCCTCGCGGATGAAGCCGCTGGCTATCAGTTTGTTGACCTCAGCTTCAATGGCATTCATGATGTCGGGGCGGAACCGTCGTTGCTGTTGTTTGACCGATTTTGCGTCCGGACGGATGTTGAGCTTGTGAAGTACAACCTCGGGATTCAGTCCTGGCATGTCTTTGTAGCTCCAGGCGAACACGTCGATGTATTCTCTGACAAGTTGTAGTAGCGATTCCCGCTCTTCGTCTGTCAGACTTTTGCTGACGAAGATGGGCTTTGGAGAAGACTCATCAACGAGATCGACTTGCACAACCTCATCTTCAGTGGGAGGCTCTCTTTGTTTGAACCGCTTCTTCCATTGCACGTCTGGCTGTTGTGTCCATGGCTCTAATTCAAGAAGTTCAGGAATGTCTTCATCTTCTTCGTAGGCGTCGGCCAAAGCCATATTGACGGACAAGACTTGCCTGAATACGTCTCTGATGCTGACATCCGAATCGGAAGTGGGTGATCCGGTTGAGTGTGAATGCCAGTCGTATTCCTCGTTTGAGCTTTCAGGGATCGTTGCCGGTGTAACATAACCTAGCCCATGTCTGGTTTTGTTGTAATAATCTCTTGATTTTCTAGCCGAAACCGGCAATTGTAAGGGTAATCGCCGTCCAGTGCCGTAGTTCAAGCCTGGTGTAGTTTCCAGATCATACCCCTATTTTTGCATGAGGTGCTTAGATCGGGAACTATACAGATAAAGGGGCAGTCTTTCGGTGTCGGGTTCGAGATCAACTTCTTCTATCCTGAAGGGTTGTGGATCATTCTTTCGGCGAAGATGATTGGATGATCCTCTCCTTCGATTAAGCGGTAAGCATCTTCCACTGGAATAAGTTGGTTTGCGGTATAGACATTTGTCACCTGTGTGTGTAGGTGGGTGCCTATACCGTGTTATATAGCATACATTATACAAAGCTTATTAAGCTCGAGGTAGTTCAAAGATAGCCCTTTATTGATGAAGTAAGGTATTTTTTCCAGTGGGATTACATCATCTACGGATGGAACATCAGTGTGAGCATCCACATACTTGGCCAGCTCTGGCTCTTCTTCAACCACCCCTTGTGTCAATGAAGACTGGAAGGATGACTTGGACAGCTTAATCACCAGGGGCTCCAAAGGTGGAGTAGAACGTGGAGTCGTTGGCGTACTAGCCACCCCCAGTTTGGTGTTCGGTACTGGGTGGGGAGTTGTTGGCTGGCTAGCAGTCCCCGGCTTAGTGCTCGGCTGCCGATTCATTATGGAAAGACGAATCATCATCGGCTTGACAGAGGGATTGAGCTCCTCTATTTGTTGCTGGCTAGCTCTAGGCAGCCTGATTGTTAGTGGCTCTGTCGTGGGTCTTGATGCTTGACCAGACCTTGGCAGTCGGATTGTTATCTGTCCCTCTTGTGCAGAGAGGCTGATTGCATCCTTACGTAGAGTGGTCGTAAGGGGTGCAATTCTGCCAGGTTTGCAGGCTTGGAGGTGGATTGTCAGAGGTTCTTCTGATCCAGCTGCCGCCTCAGTTTGAGCTTGAATATCTCCTTCGACAAGGTGCATTTTCGACTTTTCGTACAAACATGAGTCAGAGTAGTAGGATTCGACCCATTTAAAGGGATCAATGTCAGCAAATTCTGTCTTCACGAAGCCATGCATGTCGACGTACTTGAAGCACTGGTGCATTATGGAAGGCACGATCATGTAATTGTGTATCCAAGGACACCTCAGAAGAATATTGTAAGACGTATCCGCATCTATAAAATAATAGGTCACTTCTGACTGAAGGTCGTCGATTTGGCACTTCAAATAAATCTTTTCGATCAGATAGCTTTTGCCTGAATTGAAACTGCTGATGGTGGTGCTTGTCGGCGTCAAACGATGCATTGGGATGTGCAGATGGTGTAGCAGGCTCTTCGGGATGATGCTTATGGAAGAACCGGGATCAATATGCATCCGATCCACCTTGATATTGCAAATATATCCAGTATAATACAGAGGGCGATCATGCAGATTAGTCTTGATAAGCATATCCTGGGAAGTAAAGATGATGTTGGGCATTGCGCCTGTGCAAGCACTGTCCTAGAGATCTGCAGGCGAGCTCTCTTCAGTGAGATTGGACTGAGCTAGATATGCGTCGGCGTTCTGGTGTGCCTCGCTCAGTACGACGCAAATATCTTTGGAGAGTCTCAGGAGCTCGTATAGCGACAATTTGGCCGGTGTGTTGGCCAATTGTGCCACGATGTCAAAGTTGTAGGGTCTCTCCAACCCATGAGACGTCTCTCTTCAGAGCGACTTGTCGAATCGAGCCTCCTTCAGCCTAGGCTTGTCGGTCGTCGAAGGCTGAGAAGGTCTTGGAGCATCAACAGCTGTCGACTGATGATCTTCAGTCGAGTTACCCGGTAGAGGTTGGGTTTGTGCGCCGGATCGGGTAACAACAGCAGTAGCTTCTTCGACCTCTGCCGAGATTGTGCGGCATGATTTGACTTTTCCACTCTTCTTCTTGCTGGTGGAGGGTGGTGCGAACTGAGTCACTTCAGGTACCAGGTTCGGATGGACCCACATGACCTCCCCTCATGATGTAGTAAGGGGCACTAGACCAGCAGCCTGGTCTCGGGGAGGTAGAAGCTTAGCGACCTCCATCCTTGCTTTGGGGACGGGCACTACTCCATCTTGAGTCTTTGTCGGAGGGAAGCTGCAGAATTGTACTGACACCATGTTGGATGCTACGGTCACCTCTTCAAAATTAATGGCCAAGGCCTTAGAATCGATGAGATGCTGAATGTATCTCTTCAGTTGATAGCAGTCTTGTGTAGCATGGTGGACATAGCGATGGTAATGGCAGTACTTGGGGCCCTCCATTTCTGTAGGACGAGGTTCACGCCTTGGAGGAGGGAGCTGAATTCGACCTCCTTTTATAAGCATGTCCAAGATGGGCTTGACATGGCCGTCCTCGAAGGAATAGGTCATCTGAGGCCACTGCTTCTCTGTCGGCTTCGGTTCAGGCTTCGGAGCTGTGTCGGCCACCATAGCTTGTTTGTCCTTGTTGTCTCGATTGTTGGAGGGGTTACCACCATTGTTGTTATTGGTGTTAGGGCGCTTGCCCTTGTCCTCTCCTTCCGAGACGTGCAACTCCAGTTGGCGAGCTTTTTTCAACTTGTCTTCTGCGCTAGTGGCACTGATGATGAACGTCTTCCAATCCTTAAACTGACTTTTGCCCATCCAGAGGCTGATTGTGGGAAGCAGCCTCTTTTGGCAAATTTCAATTAAGGAGGAATCAGGGTTACCGGAAGGCAACTTCATCGCGGTTTGACAAAACCGCTCGATATAGTTCCTTGTCAGCTCCTTTTCTCCCTGAACAACGTCCATGAGGGTGGACATTGTCACATCTTGTCCTACTTCGTAGAACCTCTCCAGGAACATACGTTTGAAGCCAGCGAAGGAATGGATGCAGTTGTCCGATAAGTTGGGGTACCAGTCGAAGGCGACCACTTCCAACGTTCCAATGAACAACCGTGTAAAGATAGCGTCGTCATGAGGCAGATGGTCGGTTGTAACTTCGAAGTAGGTGACATACCTGCTTGCAGATGTCTTTCCATCATACGAATTGATGTTGAATGGTTTATATCTTGGTGGAAATGGCACATCTCTCTATGCAGCAGGATATGGTTGTCGTATCCTGAGGTCCTGGCAGTTTTCTAGGGCGTAGAATATGGCCCGGAGCTCCTGGACCTCTTTTCTTGCCTCCCTGGCCTCGTATACAGCGGTGGGAGCCGATATTTCAGGAGGATTATCACCCGGGTTTGGTGCAGCTGAGTTCGAGTCCGTATTGACCGCGGATCCTACGTTTGTTTGGCCAAGTGTTCTTCCTTGCAAAGTTGGAAGGGCCGCTTTGATCTCGTCCACAGACTTAACCAAGGTATACAGTATGGCCTCCAGAGTGTCGATGCGTTGGCGATCACTGGGACCATCTTGGTTGTTGTCCGTCATGAATACCGTCCTTACATGAGGATAGATATAAGGAATAGTGGAGGACGCGCCCTCTGAGTCATACCCTTGTACAGAGAAATCGTTAGGGTATGTGAAATGTTTTCCTCTGGTTCGGACTCAGAAGGACTGGTACCCCCAGCTTCAGAGCTTGCCTCGTCTTAAGAGTTGTGGACATCCTCGGGGACGTCGGAACTTGCTACATCTGTTAGAGGAATCGTTTTCCCTGGATTATCTTCTTGGAACACCGGATTGTCGTAGATGTTTGGAGGAGTGCTACCCCCGGCTCCAGCGCCTCCCAGAGATGTGGACGACGAATCTCCAAGTGTGGCAGATTTCGTCTTTGAGTGAGTACCTTAGAAAACTCCTCCCGTAACGGTCGTAGACAACCACTTAGAAGAGAGTTTCTTGGTTGAGATTTTTGGGCTGGAGACATTTGTTTTCTTCCCTCTCCCGCTGCAAGGGATCTTTTGAGCAGAATTGCAAGAGGCGACGAGAAGTGCCTCGTCTTCTGAGCTTGGGTGTTGTAGTCGTTGGAAGACGGATCGCTGGTCTTCTTGTGTGGCCGCCTTGGTGCAGCAGCAGTTGACAACGATTTGAGTGAAGTGATGTCCATGAAAGGACTCTCTGCACACCGAGTTTTCGTCTCTTTTCTTGCTTTTGTGAAGAATCATATTGTACAAGTCACTCGTTTTATGGGCCCGAGAGTTATGAGCACATGAGTGTGTTGGCATCCTGCCTGCTCCCTGATGTGGGGGTAGTAAGAGTACTCGCTCCTGATCGTTGTTGGCAGATTCTTGATAACTATTCTGTCCGTTGGGCACCGGGGGCTGGACACGAATAGTTCTGTACAACTTTCCATCAGGGGACCGCGTAATAGTCAGCGGGACGCCCTGATAGCCGGAAGTTGGGACAGCTGACTGAACTTGGTAATCCCGCGCTGCCCGAGACTTCTTCCTTCTTGCACCTGAGAGTGCATAGTAGGAAGAGTCCACAAAGACTAGCACATGAGAGCATCTGGGGTCAGGATCGCCTAAGAGGCGGTCGAAGACTGAGCCTGAGCCACATGAAGCAGGTAGCCTGCGGCTGGGATTGTTAGCACATAGCCTGCCTGCATGCGGCTGGCATTTATGGTCGCATAAGCCGTCCACAAGCGGCTGGCAGTTTGCATGCGGCTGGTAGCTGTAGTGGTCGCGTAGGCCTCTTCCAAGCGGATGGAAGTCATAGTGTCCGTATGAGTTTCCTCCATACGGCTGGCAATTTCGGCCGCATGAGCCTTCTGTCTGCGACAGGCTTTTGTGGCCGCATGAGTCTTCATGCGGCTGGCGCCCTTCTGTGGCTTCTTCCTGGACCGTGTAGAGTTACCCTTTGCCCCTGTAAGTCCAGCATTGTAGTGTTTTCCTCTTCCGAACTTGGGGACAACAGAGTCCTATATGGTCTGAAGTGTGGTCGCCTGCGAGACTTCTCCGCCGTCTTGGGCAACAGAGAGTACTCCTTCAAGAGCTTGGGGAGGAGCGAATGATTTGGGCTTCCACTCCCTGTGGGCCTTCTTCGTGCGGGCTCGCCGCTGAACCGGGCCGACGCTCCCATCGAAGAGCATTTCTTCAAACGCTTGCTGGTCGAACCGGGCGACCAGCATTTGTTGAGTGGAGCCAAGTTTGGATGCGTCCGATTGTGTCACCAACTCCTCAGCCGTGGAGAAGTTATTTCCCAGCAGAGTCGCCATCGTGTTTGCCATTGATTATAAAAGAACAGAACAGTTTTATGGGGGGACTGGACTTTTACTTCACAACATAAACTCCTTCGTACAAAGAAAGCCTAGGAACATAAACCTAGGTACAGCAATCTAAGTACGATATTTTTTTTGGGGGTGACGGTAGATGCTCGGGAAAGCGACGGCAGCTCTGCCTTACTCATTGGACGATCGGACGCAGCTTCGACTCTGGGAAAGAAATGCTCTTGCTCGAATGTGGATCGCTCTGTGTCTGGCTCTGTGCGTATATCTCTGTGCTCTCCTCTCCTTTTTTTTACAAGGGAATGGCACCTTGCTATTTATAGGCATCATGGGTGGAGGTGTATTATCCACGTGGCGGATTCTGAGCCCTGGACCATTATATTGATTGCCATAAATCTGGTTTGTTACGATTGCAATATATCTGGGCAATTATGTTGATTACCATAAATCCGGATTGTAATGATTGTATTATATCTGGGTAATTATGTTGATTGCCATAAATTCGAATTGTAATAATTGTATTAAATCTGGATGATTATGATGATTGCAATAAATCTGGTTTGTTTGGGATTTGACCAAATCTGGATGGTTATGTTGATTGCAGCAAATCTGAGTTATTGAGATTTGATCGACTCCTGCCACGTGTCCCTCATTAACTGCAATAAATATGACTTATTGAGACTCGATCATCTCCCGCCACGTGTCCCCACTGCTGCGAGCCGTATGGAGGACTGTTATAATTGGACCACATGAGTGTGGCCTCGTGTCAGAACCGCATAAGGGTGGCGTTCTGAACCACATAGCATCCTTTAGTCTGAGTCACATGAGGGTGGCCCCATGATCCGAGCCGCATAGGAGTGGCAGCCGCATGGGGGTGGCCCTATGATCCGAGCCGCATGGGAGTAGCAACCGCATGGGGG